>LDPL01000014.1:168461-275417 GCA_001305505.1 Neonectria ditissima
AGGACCAGCCCAGCCTCCCCCCCCCCCCCCCCCCCCCCCGGGCACGTCCCGTCATCCTCATTCATATTGCTCGGCTCCGCCCCCATCTCGCATCCCATTTCTACTCTCCAGCTCTGCTTTCAACATCACCTTTCCACCTTTCCCACCTTGCTCAATCAACTGATTCCACCGGTCTGGACCTCGCCTTCGCCTCTACCATCTTCCGCCTTCCACCATCTGCCGTTCTTCTTGCTTGACGCAAAGACCCCATCAGTCCACCCAGCAATCAACCCACAAACAAACGGAGCTCCTTTGTTTATCTGGCCTTGTTTGTCCATCCCTTTCTCCGGACAACAAAGAAACAAACACAATCCTCCACACCCGCCATCCACCACTACAACAGAGCAGCGCAGGCCGCATTTCGACCTTTTATAAACTGCCAACGCCTTAACTCTTCCTCTTCGATCATCTTTGAATCTCTGGACCAGCTCCATCTCACATTCACCAACCATGTCTTCATCAGAGTCAAACTACTACTACGCCTCCATGGACGCCAGCGCCTACACCTGGGTCCAGCCCACAGTCATCGAGGACGATGACCTAACCTTTGGCGGCAAGTCCCTGAGCGCCTGGTACGAGGAGGAACGTCGCCGCTTGAGCAGCGGGAGCGGCAGCGACGACGGCGAGGAGCGCCGAGGCCGCGAGCGTGTCCGAAAGCACCACTCAAGATCCAGCAAGTCGCACAAGAACTAAGTGCGCCTCGACCATCCACGGCCCAGTCCAGAAGGATCCGGGATCGAAGCAGCTGAAGGTGCTTGAACCGTTGCGTCTATTGCACGGAATTGAGCCCCAGCTCTCCACCATGATACCCGGAAATCTGGACACTTCAGCATCTCCACCTGCAGCGTCACCTCCTCGCCTCGCATCCCATACCCACATCAGCATCTCTCGGAAGGACAACAAATAGACCTCACACCTTGCATTTAAACCCCGTCGGACACATGAATACACTCGGGATGAGCCATTGCAACTCACCACCACCACAAACGTTGTACACCAACCCTCATATCCCCATTCTCTCGCTCACCCGAACCAACCTCACAAACCCCGACGTCGACTCCTGCTCTGCTCAACCCGCTCTGCATCGTCCTCACAACAAGCGCATATTAGACTTCTTTTTCCGGCTCTCTCTCTCTTACATCTCTCCCGTCGCGCGCGCGCACGCACGGAAACCTCACACCACGGTCGCACACTCATCGGGCGTTGCTTTTTTTGTGTTTTTCCTCTCTTGCATTTGGGATACCCCATGTGGTTGATTTCTCCGCTTTATTGGCTTCGAGGTTCGGTTGCCAGCGTTTTCTTGTTTTGGCCTTGCCCGTTTGGTGGCAAGAGGCGGGTGCGAGATGGGATGGGATATGGCGGGCGGAGAAGGACTTTGGAGCGCTCTGGGTCGCCCACAACAATCTGAATGGCAGGAATACCATAACGTTAACCTTTGACTCGACCTGCTCAGTGTCTCGCTATTGTGCCTACGTGATGTATTTGCTGGAGCTATCTGGTGGCGGCAACCTCGTCTCGCCAAAGCCGTTGTACGGCAAAAGGCGGTGTTTGTCAAGCGTGCCCCCCCAAGCGTCAACAAAGCGTCAATAACGACCCCGAGGCGACGATAACCGTTCCCGCTATTGCGAATAAGCTTGTTGTCTAACGCCGCCATCACAGTCACACCCAGAAAACCAGCTGCAACCATTGCTCCTCACCGACCGCAATCACGCCGTCGGGGCAGATGATCCACCCATGAGGTCATCCCCCACGACCTGGTGAAAACGGGGGTGGAAAAGAAGTCCTACCAACGGCCCGGTTGCAGTCGCCACGACAAAAGCAAAAGGCGAGGAGGGGGAACAGAAAACTACATGTTTTTCGCCTCTTGTGGAATCACCCAAAGGCCCCAATGTTTTCTGAGTTCGATTCCTCTTTTTTTTTTTTTTTTTTTTTNTTTTTTTTTTTTTTTTTTTTCTTCACACCCCTCCCCCCGACCACGGAACTGTTTCTTGGTCGCTTTTGCTTTCCGTCTTGGCGGGTGGTGGTTTTTTTTTCTCTCGCGATGCGCAACTATCGATGACGTAGTGGCCGCTTTGCTGCACGCTGCTTGGTCCCTTGCATTTTGGCATCTTCCTCGGAACCCTGGTCGCGGCGGTATCTTTAGCAGGGCCGGTGAATTCGGGGGTTGGCGTCTTTTTTTCCCCTATTTTAAACCCGAGTTTCGTTTGCTGTTTCGAACACGGGCGGCGCGGGAGATCGACCAGAAAATCGATGATGCGTATTCCGAGCCACGGCAGAACCGGAATCTCGCCCAAGGCAATGCGGGTTTATCGGATATCTGCCAGAATCCCCCTTTCCCCCCTCCCCCTCCCTTCCTCCTCGAGGAAAAGGGGTCTTGCAGGTTGTCTCATCTGGCAGACCACATGCGCGTTGCAGGGTGACATGAGGAGAAGGGGGAGGAGGGGGGTCATCCGAGATGCGAATCATCCAGACTAACGTTGCATCGGGCGCGCGGGTTGCGTGAGGCCATCTCGTGGTGTTGGGGGGGGGGGATGTTTTTCGCAATCAGGTCACTCGCCTGGTGGCTGAGGACAACGTGAGCCCCGCGTGCTGTGCTGGCGTGCGCAGCCTCGCTTTTCTTTTTTGTATGTGCTGGTGGTTTTGTCGTTCGATGCTTGGGCTGGGTGGTTTGTGATGCGGTTGAGCTGCGAGGCCTGGACCAGACTTGGTCGTTGGAGATGTCGCATTCGGGCAGCATTTTCGCTGGCGCTGCAGTTTGCACTGTACCATCCTGCGAGTAGCGGGTTTGCACTGTATCCTTTCGATCTGCGACTCTACGCCGCGGTGTCCGGTGCATCATTACCGCTGTTGGCCGACTGTATCAGAATCCCACGCACGACATCTGTTGATCTGCAAATGCCTCGGGTATCCTACGACTCCGTCAATCAGTCAAGTCCCGTGCCGCTCTCCCCAATCTGCAATCCCGAGCGGTCCCCCCCGTTTTTTTTCCTCCGGGGAGATATCGCAGCCGGGGGAACATGGACGAAACAACGGACAATCGCCCTTCTGCCCGACCTCGCACGTGGTGCACTTCTGCAACCCCCACACCCCCGATCGCCGCCGTGTCGCATCCCCGGCCGGCAAAGGCTTCTGCCGCCGGCGCCAGGGCATGGAGCCGCTCGTCCCTTTGTTCTCCTTCGTCGGGCGCGGCTGCGGCGGGTTCGGATCCCGCTCGCCGGCCTTTTCGTAAACTTGTGGTCCCTCGGAGGTGGTAGATACAGGTAAAGAAGCGGTTCGTCTATCGCGAGTCGTCCGGTTGAGCCTTGGAAGTACAATTCGTAGACGGTATGTAGTTCGGGGATCGGCACCTAGCAGGTCATCTCCTCCCGGCTGCCCTCGAGCATCCATGTGACTAGAATGTGAGCTAACTGTCCGTGGGAGAGGTGGGCGTGGGCTTTTGATGAGATCCCTCAAGACTAGATTGCAGATGCGTCGATGTCGATGATCTCGAAGCGTTTGCGGTGTCCCGTTCTGTACGCACATGTTCTTAACCACGTGTGATCCAATCATGACAGACAAAGTAAAACCTCTGATTCAATAATGCCGTGAGTAATGAGGCCATTCGGCATGGCGGTGTGTACTCAAATGTATTCCTACCAAGGTTCGTCTCTTACATCTTCAACTCTGGAATCGGTGACGAGTTGAGGATGTCAGCGCTGGGGAGGCCTTCAAGCATGAGTGGCGTTCGTTTCGGCTCGTGGTATCGGATTAGGGTGCTCGTTTCTGCCTCTGTTTTGATGGTCATCAGTGTGTTCTTGCCCAGTCTAGTAGTCCTTCCGGAACAAAGAGGTCATGGTCAACACTTCCTATGCTGAGGATAACCGAGACGGCTTTGATACTTGATGACATACAAAAGTCTCGTTTCGCCAATAATCGAAGAAATGTATTGAAACAGTCATTTCCCAAGCTTGTGGTATTTCACAAAAGACGCTGCAGGTCTGTAACCCTCGCCGCTGAGCCAGACAACAGGGCAGCAACTGGCTCAATAGGAGGAGCTTGTTTCTCAAGCTTTTTTGCTTGCTTCCAGACGCTCTTTCCGTCTGGTCAATCAGAGCCCCAGCCGTGTATTTCCTCGGAGCAACACAGAGGGCTTGATAAACATGCTGTCCACTACTGCAATGGCGAGAATCCAGCCATGAAGACCAAGACAGCAACGCTGCGACCGGACAACAGAACCTTTCGGGCCCATTCCAACGTGACATCCTTCTCGCCGCAGTCTCCAGTAGCCGAGGCCGTAGCAAGCAGGCCGCGTCAGGAGAATACAACAGATTGGCTCCAGCGCAAAGCCTCCTAGTTCCGTGCCTCTGTATAAGCCACGCTGCTCCAACGATGCTTTCCGGCTACCGCAGCCAAGAATGCGCCACCGACTACCCGCGGGACCGCATCGACAGATGTCCAGATTAACTACCGCGCATACGGCGTAGCACAAGAGGCATATGCGGCCCTATGCTTCAGCCAGGGGTCATGTGCATGCTGGGTCGAGGTCTGGGCTCAACAGCTCTGGACCCCGTTGAAACGCCATGGGCATTTGTCTGGCCTCAGTTCTTCATGCCATTGTTCCGTGTCGCTTATCCAAGCCTCGGAAAGTCTCGTCCTATTTTTGTTCCATTTTTGTCGCTCATTCATTCCAAGCCCGGGCGTCCCAACAATGCGGGAAACGCCTAGGCCGAGAAGCGGGCGCTTTTGGGTGGTGGTACCTGGAACGCTCCGTCGGCGAAGGAGTTACCGAAAGCCTGGGATCCATCCGTCGTCCCCAGTAGGTGGACATGGCTTGATTGTTTCTTGGTATTGTGTTTGCTAGCGACAAAGGCTGTTTAGAAAATAGATCAGGTCCTTCGTGGCGTCTATTTGTCGCATGAATGAGACGCATTCACATTTGTTTTGTTTACAACAGCCCTAACTTGACTAGCACGCAGGATGCCCAATGCAGCAGCCCCGCCTCAGCGCCTTGTGGATCCGCGGATCTGCGTTGGGTTGCGGAGCTGAATCTTTTGGGTGACAGTGAACCAGACGGTAGGATAGACAGTATGCAATGCAATAGCCTGTGACTGCAGTGAGAAAAAAACAGAGCCGGCATTCACTGCATCTTCATGCCGTCAGATACAACCACCACAGCCGTCATCCTTACGCGTTCAGGCGGCTCAGCCCTCTTCTGTTCGCAGCGGGCTGCAGCGTCGGATCCTTCGGGCGACTCTTACTTACACCGACGGGGTTTGTCTGGTTTACTGTGCAGATGATGAACAGATGGTTTGACTCACTCGTCCGAAACCTTGTCGCGAACACCAAACTGGACTAGTCTACAGGGCACGTCTTTTCGTCACCAGCTCCCAAAGGCTAAGACCTCCCCCGACGTGTGACCTTGCTCTTATCTATTCGCCTTTTATTTTTTTGGTTCATCCTTTCGCAAGCTCGGCAAGGAGGGACTGGCACGCGACTAGTGCGCAGAGAGTGAAAGATGCAGACCAAGACCATGGCGTTTTGTCGCTGATGATTGCGTGGTTGCTGTTGCTGTTGCGTTTGCTTGGCTTGGCTTGGCTTGGCTTGGCCTTTTTTTTGTCTCGGCCTTGCTGTGGCTGATGATCAGCAGTGCAGATGCCACCGTCCGTCACTAGTTCGAGCATTGTATCTAAACGGATGCCGGTTGCGAGTAGCATTGGCAAATGCCGGCGGTCCCTCTCAGGCCCCCCCCCTTGTCAGCGTTGTTCCCGTCAGCTTTCTTGTTCCCCGTCCGCTTTTTTGCTCCCCCGTTGATTCCCATTCGGGGTTTTCTTTGCGAGCTACGTTGGAGAGCCGTGTGCCATAACCCGCTATTCCTTTGCACGATGCGCGGCTCCTCCCATCATCATGATACCACCATTCCCATCATCGTGATGCCGCTATTCCCATCCCGTTTCCCCCGTTCCATGATGCCACCATGGCACTATCCACCCGTTCCCATTCGCCGCCCCCCTCCCAGCACAGCCGCCGCCGCCATCTTGGCCTTGAAAGTTTACGCTCTGCCGCTCACCATCTCAAGCCCTCTCTATCTCTTGAAAGGGGGACATGTGACGGGACGCCCACACCCATTTCCTCCACCCCAAGTCCAGGTGGCGTTTGTCCCTGCGGCCGTTGGGCACCGGCTCCCCGGACGAGGGTTTTGTAAAGAAGAGGGAAGGGGGAGAAAAGTATATAGTCAAGGGCTTTTGCTTTGACCCCTAGCTTCGGGTCTTGTTTTTTTTCCTCAAAAAGGTCTTTTGACTCCCAAAAGCAGCCCAACCAGCCAAAAAGGAAAAACCCAACATATCCCACCCGCCCTGGCATAGTATAAGCAGGGTCCTGCCTTGTGGTGACGACCCACCTCGACATAGCCAGCGCATCAACGCATCAAACTTTGCGAGCGACGACGGCAAAGCCATTAACGATCCCAAGAGGCAAGAAAAAAGCAGGGAAGGTATTCGATCAACACGCGGCTCGGTAGTTGGCTTGGATCAATTGGATTCATAACCCCGTCGGCCTGCACCCACCGCCGCCTGCTTCTCAACACTCACCACTTACACTGAACATCACCACACCACGACTTACTACAACATCCTCTACTACAAGACAAAACACAACCCCAAACACAAACACACTCATCCTGAATCACACCTGTACCAATCACAAACCATGTATCGTGAAAACCGCCCCAACCGCCTCTCCATCGTCTCCGTCGTCTCCGCCTGGAGCACCACCCCCAGCGACGACAAGCACCACCACCACCGCGAAGACGCCATGCCGCCGCCCTCGATGCACCGCACCCGCCAGGCCAGCACCTGCTCCGACCAGAGCTGCGAGGCCATGACGCCCGACGAGACCCGCGACCTGTGGAGGTGCATGCTGGAGCTGCAGCTGCGGTACGGCTGCTACAACTCGACCCGCATCGACGTGGCCCTCGACGCCGGCGACCACGGTATTGACCTGATGCGTGGGTTTTCCTTCCTGCATCAGCATAAATAAACCACAATTGCTAACTTTTCTCAGCCAACCGCTTCATCATCGATACCCTCAACGAGTCCGTCGTCCATCTCCCCGACGAGGGCCGCGAGCTGCTGAACCGCCACTTGGGTCCGCCCTCTAGCGCGGAGAAGCAGAAGTGGAAGTTTTGGAAGAAGGAGTGATGTGTCCCTAGACGACACTTGGAAAAGCTGATTCTTTCATGATTGTGACATTACGGGGAGAGGCGTGTTTTGGCGTTGGGAGCACGGAGCATAGATGGGGGCATCGGCACGGCACGGCACGGCATGGTACGGCATGGCACAAGCAGGAGTTCATCACGGTAGACCACCGACCTTGCGACTTACCAAGGCTTTCTTTTTGTTATTTACTGGATATACCCGACCATATCAGAATGGAATCATAATCATTTTTCTCATTATACCTCGTTATGTCATCGTCGTCTCCATCGCCTACAACCTCACCTTCATAAACTCGTCGTCCCCGTGCCCCATATGCCCAGCCTGGATCTGCATGCTCTCCAGCACCCGCTGCTTGACACGGCTGTCCACGATATCCATGCCGGCAAACCCGCCGTGCGTCTCGGAAAAGTCGTACCGCCGCAGCGTCTCCCACATGCGCGCCATCTCGGGCACGCTCAGCGGGATGAAGTTGGGGATGCTGTACAGGAAGGCAAACGAGTTGATCCCCGGCGGCCTCGCGCGCGCACCGCCCACGGCGTCCTCGTCCCACCGGCCCACGCCCGACGCCGTCGTCATCAGCGTGTCGGCGACGAGCAGGTGGCGGTCAAACAGCAGCACCATGGACCCGGGGAAGTGCCCGCCCAACTTGACGGCGCGCGCGCCCGTGGCCCCGATCTCCGTCTCGGCGTCCGTCAGGAACACCTGGTGCGCCGAGGCCGTGGTCGTCCAGGCCCGGTCCTCGGCGGCTAGGTACACGGGGCAGGCGAAGGCGCGCGCCCACTGCACGTGGGTGCTGTAGAAGTGCGGGTGGCTGATGACGATGGCCGCGAGCCCGCCGAGGTTCCGGACGGCGGTGATGGTGTCGTCGTCGAGCAGCGGCACGCAGTCCCATAGCACGTTGCCCGCCGGCGTGCGCACCAGCACGGCGCGCTGTCCGATGGCTAGCTTGGGCGTCGTGGTGATGAAGGTCAGCCGCGGGTCCGATGCGCACGGCGTGAACTCGTTGGCGTGGGTGCGGGCCGCGTCGCCCAGCGTCGTGAAGGACTGGCCTGAAGGCGGGACGAACTGGCGAGGGTCGTCGCAGATGTGGCAGGTCTTGACGGCGCTGCGGTCGGCCGTGGGGAACTGCGTGCCGCAGGTTGCGCAGAGCAGCCACGTCGCCGCGGTGACGGGGTCGTAGGGCTCGGCGGTGAAGGCCATGATGGCGGCGGTGGTGGTGATGGTGATACTGATGCTGGTGGTGAGGCTGTCGTCGTGCTAGGAGCCGAAGCCGGCGTGTCCACGCTTGTACCCGTCGATCTTAGATCCGATATAGGTCCGTCGTCGTAGTGCAGTCCAGTCAAGATCCCGGTGGCATTGATGTCTCAGACCTCGTCTTGCACTAGCAGTCTAGCAGATGAGCTGTCCAGGAGTGAGGCGGAAACACCAGGGCCAGTTGCCAGCACCGTATTTATTCCGTCTCCAACACGTGCCTGCGAACTTCCCCCACTCACGCAGCGCCGGCAATAGTATCGGCCGACTCATCAGCCAGCCCTTTCTACTTGCGAATGTCGTCTCGCGATTCCGAATCGAGCCCGTAGAGTCAAAGATGGGGTCGGGCTGATTACCCGTCGGAAGTGGGGGTCAGCTTAACATCATCGTCAACATCGTCCTGACGTCACCTTTGCTTGGCATCACACCCACTTACAGAGACTGTACACGTTGGAGTTATTATACACCAATACAGTGTGCCTGTTGAGAGCTATCATGGGCAATCAGAACAAGACTCCCTATCTGGGGTTATGTTATGGTTCCGCAAAAGTAACCAAGTCAACCAGCTCGGCCCTTGGCATCGAGAACCAAGAGACCTTGTCCATAGGTAAAGACTGTCGGAACAAGGCCGCGAATTCCGAGTAATTGCCTGGTTCATAGAAGACAGGACTGCTTATAAGGTGAATGACATGGCTGAAAGAGGACAGCTCTCAGCTCTGAGATGCTGCACTTTCGGAGGGAAGGGACGCTGAGCGAGTAGTGTCTGTTGGCTCTCGACAGGCTACAATGTATCCAGCCAACAGGGTCAACACCATGACCACACTAGGAAGTTCAGCCTCTGTTCTGAGCCATTGTTCCGCGGCATCCCATTTATGCATCCTCACACGACGGCTTGGTCCTACGAAATGGGTACTGGTTCCTGTTTAACCCGGCTCAATTGGATATGCTTCAGATCATCTCAGATCATCTCAGACCAACACCGTCGCACTAGGTCAAGGCTCAACTCGGACGGCATGCTTGAAGCCAATCACTCTTCTCCCGACATTCCCAGGAATTCTTTCTCCGACACATTCAACTCACCTGTTTCAACGACCGCTAATCAGCAATAATCTCCTCCGTTCGCAAGCTTCAGTGCAGACTGCCGCGCAGCCCCCAAGGACCTCGTCTCAATCTCTAGCTCAGTGCATCCCCAGGCCCGGACCAACCGTTGTTGCATTTCTTCTCCTCGTCGCCGAAGGTGGGAACACTTTGACAAAAACGACTTGACCCATCGGCTTCCTTGCGTTGAACGCCCTTGCTGGTTTCCATATGCTCTAGAACCGTCTTGTCGGGCACTAAGCTACCCTCGGGCATCGTCTCAAACACGGGAGTAACGGCAAGGTATCAATCACTAGGTGTCTAGACCTAACTCATATATTCCCTAGAACGTGTATCTTGTCAGTAATCCTATCGTTCACTTCGGAAGCAAAAGTCACCATAGCCCTCAACTTCCTCCCAAGGAACGCGGCTCTGGTGGTATGACTGGCACTAAATATCGAGTGTGTGGACTACTGGGACAACGTGAATGCATCCCTCTCGGCCATTGTCCCTCTACAAAGATCCCTTCTTGACTCTGCATAGGGGTTAGGTAAGGTCCGTAGATTGTATCCTTCCTAATTATATCTATGCTACGATAAACACCATCGTATTTGATTACTAAACACCCCCAAACGAGCGGGTTCTCCCAATCCAGCATTGTGCTCTGGCCTGTACGGAACCGACTTGATCTCTTTGAGAGCTAACAAGACCGCAGTAAGTATTTAACCCAAGAAAGATAAGAGAGAATTAAAATTCCAGGGCGATTAGATTACACCTATTATTGATAATATCACTTCGATCATCGGCATGTTATATTGGTGAGCGTCTCAACTACAGCTTGGTGAGATGACTACCCTATACTACTAACAAGTGGAGTCCACCACTGATCACCATGTGAATTTAAATCAGCAGATCCTCTACGAAAAGATCAAACAATGTCTAGGATCCAATTGATACATTCAAGGCAAGTTGTGTAACTGACTCGGATCGGGTGATTGGAGTGTGGATGTCAGCGTTGATACTCTCGACGATGACCTGCTACAACCCAGCCAAGTCGAAGCTCCTCCCCCAACTCACGCTCTCTACAAGCCTCAGAACGCAGACATCACATCAACACATCAGAACAAGCGAGCAATTTGCCCACGCAAGTCAGCCATCGAAGCCCAAACCCACAGCACCAATTATCCCGCACTGCAAACAGAGCAACACCCGATACCCAAGCTCCCACTCCTCACCGCCAGAGCCACGACATCGCCCGCAAGCCATCCCGCCGGAAAGAAAGAAAAGACAACGGCAAAGCGCACAGCCACGTCGATATCGACTCCTGCCCGCTCCGCTCGGATAGCATGCCCTGATGTGGCCGTGGCACGACAGCCGCGTCCCCAGGAAACCGAACAACGTGGAACGGCCAGGCGTGGAAAGGGTTCCTCGGCGCGGTTAAGCACGCCCTCAACATGGCATGTCGAGAGAAGGGGTCTAGCAACCGGTTTGCACGCTGCTCTTCAAACCAGACGCGTCCACGTCGAAAGCACGAAGCACGCAGCCCATGTCGCAGCCGCGGCCGGCGCTTCCAACGACGGGCAACGCAGACGGAATCACATCACCCCAGGTTCCTCATCACATGTCCACCCCGGACACCGGGATGGCCTCAGCATGGATCCCTCAGCAGCAGGCACGCGTGGCCGCCCGCCCCCCCCCACGTTTCTTGCCAAGGGTTCTTCTTCTTCTTCTGCTGCTCTCCCCAGCATCTGCATCTCCGAGATGAGACATTTCGATTCCCCAAGGTGCGGATAGCAGCCGTTGCCCTCCTCAGGGTTGACGCGTCCGGCGAATGAGCTGCCGCCACACGGCGCCAGCCACAGGCCCGGGCGTGGATTGCTTCTGCAAGGAGCCGCCGGGTCCCCATGGAAAAAGACTCGGCCAGCAATGGGCCACGACGGGGAGATTGGCGGGGGAGAAAACTCTTCTTCGAGGCACGGGGTGAGACTACAACGGGCGCGGCAGCGGTGAACAGGATGAACCCGCAGGACGCGCTTGCGTACCGTCGCCATCTTGGCTGGCTGATTGTCTGTTGCAGGTAGAGTACCGCAAAGTACTGCGCGGTATACTATGTACTATCTGGAAGCACTGCGCAGTATACTCCTGCAGGGAAGATCGTGGCTGAAGCCGTCCGTCTCGTCTGGTGTCGTCTGGTCTCGCGCGACTCTGCTGCAGGACATGGCCCCGGACTGAACGGGGCCCGGCACTCCGGCATCCGGCAATCTGGGGGGATGGGAGCCGAGCTGCGAATTGCTGCGCTGTAAATTAGGTGTCACAAGGCTGAGAGAGAGCTGCATCCCGTTGTTTCACCCAAACAACAAGGCCACAACGGCGCGCTGGGGTCACCGACATCAGCTCACGCCAGCTGCAGCCAGGCACTTACTTCAAGGTCAGCCCAGCCATCTTCCAGAGCCAGCTGCAAAGCCCCAATCCATTGTGACCCACGGCTCTCAACGGCGGAATTGACTTTTCAACGGCGAAATTGTCATCTTCTAGGGCACGGTGGAGTTCCCCCAGCATCGCAAAAGAGGAGGAAGGGAAAAAACTTCATGGCCGATTCCCCACGAGCCAGCCCAGTTCAGCCTTGGTTCCGCCCTCTAATGCAACCACTCAACCCCTCACCCGCGTGCGGTGCCTGAGCACAGCGGAAACGGTGCCTGAACTGACCGATGCAAATCGAGCCAGTAGCGTGGTGGCGGCTGAAGTGCTGCCGACTAAGAGGCGAAAGGTGTGGGTGCTAGTCCTCTAGGCTCTGTCACATTCCGTCGAGATGACATGCCAACAAAACGCCAGCATGTTCCTGGGAGGAACGAAAATCCTTCTCTTACATGAAGAGGCAGAGCAAGGAAAAAAGCAAACAGGCACCTTGGAAAGTCGGGGATAGCGAGCCCTTCCTTACCGAGTCTTCCCTGCCGAGGCACAGCGTTGCTTGCTGCTGCAGGTATCAGCAACCAGTGGCCGCCCGTGTACTATGTACATGGTATTCGCATGTCCGTGTGTGCGTCCGTGTGGTGTGTCTGTCTGCGTGTGTCTGTTTGCGTCTGTGTGTCTCACTGTCTCTTCCGTCCAACCCCGGGCCGCGATCGTCAGGAACACAGCGCACCAAGCTTTCTTGTCTGCTTGATGGTCCCTCTGTTAGGGTAACCTGCGGCGAATAGCGTCGGTTTCCAGCCCTCCATCTCAGTGAAGCTGCGAAGTCGTCGCTGCGTGTAAGACGGAAAATGCCTCGCCAGGCAGAGATCGTTCACTGGGAATAGCAAACTCAATTGAAGGAGGGTAGGATATGTAGGATAGGGTAGCACCCGTAAGAACCTTCTCGCCACCTCGGGGATGAACCAACGAGACGAGGAGAACAGGGACGAGACTTTGACCTTGAGCTTGGCGACGAGACACGGTTACTCCGTTGAGTCCGTTCTGCGCCCGTCTCGCACAAAAGCCGGGGCGAGCTTCCTTTCCCCCATGGTCACAACGGCAAAGAGGTGGCTTTCGCTGGGCTGTCTGGCAAGTGACGAGTCTCCCGCGCGCTCAGATCCATCGATTCCTCGGAGATTCCCCACGATGGCCCATTTGACCAGTCGTCGATCGACCCGATCTCCGGCATCGTCCTGCGCCTTGATGCGTCCTGTTGGCGCACGGAGAGAATCGGAGTCATCTCGGAGAAGCCAATGCTGGGGCCACAAATACCCACGACCTGGATCCCTGGCCAATAACTCAAGACATCGCCCACAGGGAAACCCGTGCAGCTATGAGGAACTACCACTCTGGTCGGGAAAACAAGGCCCTCGAGGATGAATCGAATTGCTCCGTCAGCACGAGTGGGGAGTTGATGTGAGAAAACAAGCCTAGTCGATGTTGTCGTCAGCACCACCCACTGCGGCTGCAGGTACATGTTCGGCCCGCAAAGCATCCCCAGCCCCCCGGTCACTACATTGGCATCCAATCGGCGAGTCTCAGATTGAAAGCTCTTCAAAGGCTTGAAGCAAGGGAGCTTAGGAAGCTGCCCACAGCTTGTAGATGACGCTCCTCTTACGACCCGTTGCAACGGCCGTGACGTGAGAGCACCAGGAAATGCTTTCTCAACGGTCGCTCGAGCTCCCGGAACGTGACGTGCGTATGACGCACTGGAGCATGGCAGCTCTTGATATTGCAATTGGCTGCCGTCAAGGTCGCGTCGAGTATTGAGGTGCAGCGACTTGTCCAAGGAACACGCGAAGTTGATGCGGCTGAATGCCCTACTGGGGCCGGTGAGACCGTGCCAATTGAGGATGTAACGGCAGGATTAGCACCTGTGCGATTAAGAAATCGTCTTATCTACTCTGGGCAAGCGAGCGTTCGTTGAGTTTGCAAATTCGATTCGATGTAACCTGATTCGATTGCCGATCTGCAGTATGATTAACACGGAACCAAGTCTCGCAGTTCCGAGACAGCCCTCTTGGGTCAAAAGTTGAGTAAAGTTGTAGGGGAAGATGCTACTCAATTGGATAGATGTTGCATTACAACGGTGCACACTACCAGAATCACCGGTTGTTGGGAACAATCCCCATCGAGTATTTCCCAGCAACTCTGGTCACGACTCTTCCCATCAGATCATACTTGCTGTAACTGTCGTCTGTGGAACTGCCGAGTCTTTGCTTAGACAACTTCAATATTGCTGACATGTACGTGATTCCGGCCGCATGACATGCGGTCGTGCGCGCAACATCTGTTCAGTGGGTCGTGCACAGGCATGGAGATCATTTACCATCAATCGATCAAGTGTTTACGGTTTATTAACTGCGTACGTATGTTGGCCGAATCTCGTTCCGGGCTGCGCGTTGAGTCGGTCGAACTATTGAACTCAACTCAGACCACGGCTTGCCTTGGTGGTAATTGGACGTCAACTCTCACTAGAGTCTGGTGCAGGATCGTATGTACTTGGACGGAAACGAGGCTCACGAGAGATTGAGATTACCGTATAGACGGCGTGCTTCCTTCAGGTAGGAACGGCGTACTACGTAGTAAGGCCCGCGCAGCCGTTGGATGGAACGCCGGACGGTGCGTGCTCAACTGCTCGGACCCAACTTACAACGGCTTTCGCGGCTCCAGGACATGATGGCTATGCACGCCAGCGTCTGAGTGCTCCAATGTCAGCTGACAAGTGCAGGGCAAACCCATAGAATAGATGAAGACGAGTTTGTAGGCTCTGGGTTCAGGGACTTTGTCGCCATCGTCATGCTCGTGAAGGGTGGTTCCTGGTTCCTGGATGTCGTCCTTGGCGTTGCGTCCGGTTCCTTGTTTGTTAGTGGTGGTGGCAGATGCCACCCGCAACCGACAAGGGTTGGTGTACGCCTCGTCGCCCAGGCACCAAGTCTTCTGCCCCCAGGCATCAACCGGAGCGGGTCAGGAACGGGTCAGGGACGAGGCGGCGTCGGACTTGTGAAGACGGTTCAACATGGAAAAGATCGGCAAAGCTTAAAGGTGAGGTCCAGCCAATCGAGGTGAGGTGGCAGACGGGGCGGATGACGGAGCAAGGCGGGAGAAGAAGGCTTGCGCAGGTGCCCTGGCCCAGAGAAGACGACCCAGCAGCTTCACCACTCTGCCAAATGGTGGGTTGAATCCGAGGTACGTACATGGTACACCGCAGCAGAGTGGGATTCAGCGAGGAGAACGCGGCGAGGCGAGGTGAAAAGGCCAGCCGCGAAATGTAACCCGTTTGCCAAAAGAGGCTGCTTGCCGATGATGGCTGACGACCAAGTAGTACGGAGTAGTAATTATGCCGATGGAGAATAGCAAAGTCCACTTAGAGTGTCCAATGCCTCGGTGTCTTTGACAAATGGATCCGCACGTGGTTTGCAGTCCCTGTGGCGCCCAATGCCTCGTGGAAAGCTGGACAAGAGTCAGCGGCTTCCAAAAGTCGAGTCATCAACACCTCCCGAGACCGGACAAAGGGCACACGACAGACGCCTCGACTCCACGCTGAGCACGCGAGTGCCACAGCACGGTGCGGCGCGGCTCCATTGCTCGGGCTAATTGTCTGTCACTTCAACACTTGCCATTTCTCGGACAACCCCCACGAGAGAGTTGGCAGTCATTAGGGTGCTGATTAGCTTGTCGAAAACGCCATTCCGCATGAGTAAGGTGAGAGGGCTGCCTATCAGCACTGAGTCGATTGCCCATCCAGATCAGGCGGTATCAAACGCACGTGTCGAACTGAGCAGGCTCGTCATGTTGTCGGTATCAAAATTGAGCGGTAGCGCAGGATCCAATGCACCATTGCGGCCAAAGTTGATGCACAAAGACCATGCACAAAAGCCCATGTGAACAGCGCGCCAATCGTCCGTTGGCCGTAGCCGTGGCCTGTGGAAGCCGATGAGACTCGCCACAGGCACCTAACGGAGAGCCTAGACGGAAGACACAGCGGGAACAAACACACGTGTTGGCGGGACCGTGTGCAAGCTTCCGCGAGCCCCGAGTGAGAGGGACTTGCGGCGCCGTGTGTCAACCGGTGTGAACAGAGGTACCCTCTTTGGGGGCTAATGCGGCAGGGCTTTAACCTCCGGCACCAGGGCGTCGTGGCCGCTGTGGGATGGCTTGGGCTGGGCCGGGAGCCTGGAGGGAGCATGGACGAGCCAGGGTCGGCTGTGGATGAGAGGAGCTCTGGTTCTGGAGTCTGTCTGTGCCCAGCGGTCGGCCGGCTCGGGACCTGGCGAGCTGCGGGTGGATTTGCTTGTTGGAGGCAGAACGAAAGGTCGGTCTGCTTAGATGCCAAAGGCGGTGATGTCGAGGCGGTGATGCTGGGCAGTGGTGCTGGCGGTGATGTTTGGGGCGGTGTTGAACAATTCATCCCGAAAGGCCGGGGGTTGTCCGGCCTCCTATCCAATCCCGTGACTACGCGACATGCAAATTTGCATCTGATACCGACTTCTCCGCGAACGCCAAACCCAGCGGCCCCAGAGTCCATACCAGCATCTCGATGGCAGCGACCCAGCAACGGCAGTTGAGCAGTTCGAAGGCAGTTCGAGTCTTCGAAAGGGAAATGAACAGCGGCCCCTACCTGGTAAGCTTTTTGGGGTCCCGGAGCCCTGGGCCGCGGCGGTCGCACCCACGGCGCCGGCGCGATTTGGTGCCCTCTGGCGTCTGTTTCGGTGCCAGCCACCAGCGTCGCCTACCTCTAGGATGCCTTCCATACCCTTCCATGGCCCCGCCCGCGGCGTCGCTTGGATCGCCTTTTCCCATCGCTTGGGAAAGGCCCCAGGAGCGGCCGCTATGCCTCGACGGGCAATTTCTCCCCGTCGGCCACGAGTCCACGATTCCTTCGCGGTGCGGCGGCGCGCGTTGCTGGGAAGGGAGCCAAGCCCTGACCAGAAACATGGGCGGGCCAGAAGTTGGGGTCCTGGAGCTGTCCACGGGCCCTTGGAAGGGGGATCACCGGTGATGCCCCCTGGTGACAGGTCTCCCTGGGAGGTTTTCTACAAATCGGAGTACTGCGTGCGAAGGTCGGAAATTTTCCATACTTCAGGAGCCGCTTGGAAGTCGGTGACGAGCTTACATGGATCCAATCGCTTAACTCTGAGCAGCGGGTTGTGGGAGACGGGATCGGAGACGGCGGAACGAGGTGGAAAGCAAAGAGAGTGGCGGTTCACAAGCCACCAAAAACAACCAAAAACCACCGGAGCCAGGCATGAATCGGGGCGGCCCTAGTCACAGAAGCCAGGCATCCCGTGATGACGATGTGGATGGACGTCGGAGAGGCGGCCGGAAAAACATCAACGGCTGGCAACCGAGACTTCGTGGCCGAAACGAACGCCTGTGCTGGCATTGACGTTGCTAGGTTGGGCTTCCAGCGAGGCTGGCTGGTTCAGGAAGGGATCGACTGCCCAGCTGGGGGGGATGTCGTCGACGTAATGATGCAGTTTTGGGACGCTGGATAAAAGTGTCCATGACGGGCAATGACATTGCATTGGCGTTGCCATGTGTCTTGGAACGAGTTTGCCGTCAGCGGCTTCGGAGTTGAGTTGCCATTCTTGTCATTGAGTTCGATGGGCCCGGGAGCGGCCTTGAGTCTATCCGACCACGACCGACGCACACACAGGCACAAGTACAGGCACAGGCACAGGCACAAAGAGCCTTTCACAAAGATACGCACAGATGGACAACCCCCCCAGAGCAAGTGCCCTGCAATTGGGAACCAGCGAGGCGGGAAACGGCGAGCGACGTTGATGGGATTCCGGGACAGGGGTGAGCTTCCCGGATTCCCCTAACGGAGTGGGCGGGACGCAAGCATCGAGACCTTTTGGGGAGAGTCCTGGCCAGCGCCCGGGGGGTCCCTAGGCGGTGCCAAACGATGGGGACTTGCCTCCCCCCTGCTATGCCCTGCCCTGTGGTCGATCCAGGCTGTGGGAGAGTGGGAGAGAGTGAGCTGGGGCTGGAGGCGGGTGGGACGACAAGTAGGAAAACGGGTCCTTTAGGGGGCAAGAAGAAGACGGTATACTTCGTGGGTAAGCAGATTTTGGTTGACTAGCGAGGTCGGGGAAGTATCGGAGAACTAGGACCAGAGGAGAAGGAGTCAGGAAGAAGCAAAAGGGGAGACAAGGAGACGAGGAAAAGGAGAGGCAGAGTCGGGGGGAGGAGAGAAGGACGGACAAGAGCTAGAGAGTCAGAGTCAGAGTCAAGGCCCGACAAAGACATGAACCAGAAACATGATACGAACTACGAGCGTAGCTTAGCAGTCAACTCCACTGGACCGAGCGGAAAGTCAACAAATAAACAGTGAATCAATAGCGTTCAACATTAAGAGTCTCTCTCGGCCTTGTTACCGCGGCATTGGTAAGGAGGGCACACCGGGCTGCCACCCACAGAGGAGACGAGAGGCGGCGGTATGTACTTCCGTACCATCCGAACCCGCCGCTGTGTTTTGGTTCTCTGGCCGTCCAGTGGCAATGCCCAATTGCAAGTTCGCAAGTCAAAGGCTGCCGTTGCAAAATCCGCGTTCAGGCGGTATCTGGTGGCAGCTCTGGTGAGGGGTTTGGGAAAGCGTGGGGTTGCTACGAGAGTCATACCATTCAGAGCATCCTGTCTCTCTCTACATATTTGTCTGGTTATCTCTCTCAATTGCCAGCGATTGTCCCGTCAGACACGCAACCCGCGTGCCGTCCCGCTCGCAGGCGCGTGTCAATCCAGCGAGTCGTCTGTCAATCAGGCCAGCCCAGCACAGCACAACGAGGGCCGGTTGGTTGGGCGTGTGTGGGAGGGGGGGGAGAGGTTTCTAGGGCTCTTCCGTCCTTCTGTTCCAGGCCTGATCCCGGCCGGGATGGATGGATGGGAGGAGAGAGAGAACAAACTGCTAGACCGGGGTTCCTCTCTTCCCCACTGAAAGCGAACCCGCCGTCCATGATCCATCCATCATCAACGACGGAAACCCATGGAACCCCCTACTGTAAAAAATGCCCTGGCCTTGGCCCTTGGGTACCGTACCGCACCGTACCGCACCTCCAGCCTGGTGCTGTTCAGCGTCCCAGCCCAGCCCAGCCGCCGCCGTCAGGCTCAGTGCCCAGCCAGCTTCGCCCCAGCCAGTCAAGACAGCCAATGCGTTGCCCGTGACCTCTTTGCCCCAGGCCTGTCCCGCCTTGCCTCATCTACCACGTCACGGCGGCCCTGCAACGGCGAATCGACAGCGCGGAGAATGGACGCGGTAGAGGTCGGTCGTCTCAGGCGAGACAGACAGCCTCGCCCGCCCTCTCTCTCCAACCATCTTCCACAAGACTGCCCCCCGGTCGCTGTGGCATCCCGTCCACCACTCACCACCCGCGTCTCTGATCCCGGCCCTGTCAGTCCCTATAGCCGGGCGCCGCTATAGCCTCCTTGCTGAGAGGCACGGCAGGGCCAGCGACCACACAGAGGCCGGCTCTGCACCTCGCGGCGCCGCACCGCAACACAACGACAGCACAGCATACAGCAAGCGCACAGCAGCACAGCACAGCACAACACAACAGAGAGGGGGATGGATTTCAATTCATACTACGTACTTACAGAAACCTTACATGCAAGTACCTCGCGCTTCCGGGTCCCTGTAAGTACTTGCGCCCAACCGACAGCTCAACACGTGGACGACTGGACGCTCGCTGCCCTCTCAATCCCTCCCTCTCCTCAACCGAGTCAACCACCTCAAGTCGCGTTGCGTCGCCTGTGCCTGTAACTGCGCCTGCAACTCTCTCCCCTCCCCGCGCCAGACGCCCAGCACATCGCATCATCCCATACCCTAGTTCTCTCCGCATCGATTATAACCATCATGTCCTGCGACCTGTTGTAGTTTAAACTTGGCCCATA
Source organism: Neonectria ditissima (assembly GCA_001305505.1). NCBI lineage: Eukaryota > Fungi > Ascomycota > Sordariomycetes > Hypocreales > Nectriaceae > Neonectria > Neonectria ditissima. The sequence continues at coordinate 188,366 of LDPL01000014.1, forward strand.
TCCCCTTCCCCCCAACCCAACGGCCCTCCTTCGGCATCAATTCTTCCAAAGTGAAAAAGTATTACCATCTGGGATTGTTACCAGTCACAACAGCCAGCCGCACTAAACGAACACCAGCCAACGCCGGCGGGGAAACCAAAAGTGCAGAGCGAAAGCGAAAAGAAAAGAAGAAAAAAAAAAAGCAACCTGGAACTCTACCTAGCCGACTACAGCGTGTGTGTTTTTTTGTTTTGTTTTCGCAACCCGCCCTCTCTACGTCCGTACCCACCACCCCATCAACCAAAACAAACGTTTGCGTGCTGCTAGCATTAGCAAGAAAGAGGAGGAGAAAAAGGACAAGAAGACTACCGCCACTGCGCTCACTCGCAATCACTCTCGTCACTTCACATCAATCATCACTCATTCACTCCAACTGCCCCCCGGCCCGTTTCTTCCTCTTTCCCTTTCTCAAGCCCACACCCGCGCCAACGCCAACGCCAACGCCAGCAAGAAAAACGCTTCGACAGGCGACAGCTCCGGGACCCGGACCCCAGCACCCCCGGCCGCCACTGACGGGCCACTCACGGCAGGGCAGGAGCGCGAAGAGAAGAAAAAAAACTGGGAAAACGGCGAGCAACGCTGCATCCCCTCCACCTTCCCTGGCTCTTTCCCACTTGCCAGGTCCCTGCCTTCCCACCCCAGCCAGTGCCCACCTGTACTTGGTACTTGCTCAGTACCCCACCTTCCTCAAAGCCCAACCGCCGCCATCCGCCTTCCGCCATCCGCCTTCCGCCATCCGCCCAGCCTGGCCCATCGCGCATCCCACCTTTTTTCTTTCTGACGGGTCAATCCACATTCGGAACCGCCTCCACCTTCAAGTACCCAAGTACCCAAGTACCCAGGTACCCTGCCCCGGGCTGTGCCACACCCGCACTCACTCACTCCATCTCACCACCACCCGTTCCTCTTGGTCTTAGTCCGGCCGGCGTCCTCTTCAATCCCCAAGCCGCCCTCTTCTTTTCCCTCTCCATCCTTCCCCAATCCGACCACCAGACAACATCGCCTCCGCTCCCAAACGTCACGGCTTCCTCTCCCCCGCCTCTCTTCCCACGGTCTCGACCGACGGCCGGCGCCATGTCTCCCAAGCTCAAGCCGCTGCTGCTCCCCCAGCTCATCGAGGAGCGCCGCAAGTGGGAGGTCCAGCAGGTCAGCCCCGACTGCGATCTCTCCTACGTCTTCTACACCACAAACTCGTCCTCGTCCGATGTCGCCTCGCCAGTCACCCCGACCTTCTCTGCTAAGGGCCACTTCCGCATCTCCAGTTCCGCCTCGTCTCTCGACCTCCCGCCCCAGGAGAGCCCTGTCTCGCCCACCCAGACCATCCACTCCAAGGCTGCGAAGCGCTTGTTGCCCGATGTCCAGGAGGAGGAGCCTTTGGAGCCCGAGAACGAAGTTGACGACGACGATTATGAATCCGAGCCAGATCATTTTGGTCTCTACAGCTGTCTCTGTATGTTTTTTTCTTCCTTTCTTCTACTTCTTCCTGTTCTCGACTCGTCTAGGCACGGTTCACTAACACGACCGCTTCGCTATAGGTGACGAGCCCTGTGAGCACCGAAATAGCTCCGAGGACATCATGTTCCACGGCAACCTCGTCAGCGACTACGACCTGGACTACGACATGGGTTTTCTGAGTGACGGTGACGGGTCCGTCGACGCCAACTCGGCTCTCAAGAAGAAGTCAGGCACCGAATCGCCCTTTAGCGGCCTCACCTCGCGCATTGGCTCTCGCCTCCCCAGCATGACTCGCTGGAAGGCCAGCAGCCGGAGCAGCAGCCGCAGGGGCAACCCGATCCTCTCCCCCGGTACCGAGCTCAGCCTCGAGAGCGTCGTGCTTTCCGGTGCTCCCTCGAGTCGCTCGTCGTCCATGTCTGCACCCAGCCGGCCCGGTCCTGAGCGAGTCAACGAACAGTCCGTCCTACCCACGCCTGCTTTGTCCTTTTACGAGAGCACCGAGAGCGTCAACCTGCCTTCGCCCATCGATATCGACCAGTCCATGGCGCACAAGGAGCGATCCAGCCTGGAACGCGAGCGCGGCATGGCCACCACCCCCCTTCTGCCGCCGCTCATGATTAGTGCTCTGAGCAAGCCTCCCCCAGAGTCGCCTCTTCAGTCACCCACCGTGGCCCCCTCCCCGGCTACGACCGAGTTCCAGTCGCCCCAGTTCCCGAGGCCCTCTCTCAGCACCAAGCCGTCGGTCTCATCCTTCCGTCATGGGCCCAACAGCCCCGAGCTGCCTCTGCCTCTCCCCGCGATGCTGCAGGACTACGATGAGTGGTCGGACCGTCTTGGACACGCCAATTTCACCATCAACCCCATGCCCTACCAGCCGGAGGTGGTCAACCTGGAGGCGCTTCGGCAGCTGCGCAACGACTGGGACGCAGCCAGATGCAACTATACCAAGCATCTCGTGCGAACCGGCGAGAACTACGGCGAGACGAGCAAGATTTACGCCTTGACGGAGGAGAAGTGGGCCGAGATGGAGCGTCGATGGCGGGCGGCACACGACATCCTCATGGAGCAGATCGTGGTAGCGACAAACTCAGCCCCCCCTTCAACCAACGGCTCCCGAAGCCGCAGCCGAGGACGCGGACGCGCGCGCGCTAGTAGTGGCGGGGCTGCTCTCCTTGGCCGACCTCCGGTGGACGACGTCTTTGCCGGCATGCAGTGGCGGCGCCTGGAGGACGGGCTGCCAAGCGCGGTGCCCCGACTGCTCGACGCCGAGGGCAAATTCCCTGCGCGGGGCGACGAGGACATTGTGGGACCCATGCAACGAGACGAGGTGATGCAGCGAACACACAGCGAAGAGCGCAAGGGGGCGCGATTCTGGAGAAACCTGGCCGGCAAGGTCGGCCTCCGAAAATAATGAGACTCCCCAGCGGCGGGAGCTGAACCGACAACAACGATAATATATATTACGACTTGGACTCGACGACGAGTTTGACGAAGCTAGACTCGCCTACGACATGCACCCACGCCATCCGACCTGGGTATTGCTTGGTTGTATTTCTGCTTGTTTTTGTTTTTACGAAGAGATACCCCGACTCTTGTCACTCCTTTTTGGGACATGCTCCCCCCCCACAGCCGCGACGGCACCAAGCACCGATACCAACCCGACGCGTCTGGATCATCTGCTGCACATTACCGACGTTTTCTCCACTGTTTTAGAAGTGTAGATAATTTAGGAGGAAACGGGCGTTGGACAGAAGGATTTGCAGCGTTGAAAATGCCAAAGTTTTTAGATCTGGAAGGCGGCAAAACAAAAAAAGGACGAGGAGCACCACGGCTGTGGGCTCCTGGAGTTTTCATTTGACATTTCATCTTTAGTTTAATGTGGAGGTGGTCTGTCCTACGCTCGAGACTGCGTACGACACCCCTCCCGGACGGGGGACACACGGCGAAGGGCGAGTGATTGGCTTGTATTGAAACTGGCAGGTTGGACAAACAGAACAAAAGGAAAGCCAGACGTTGTACCATGATGTGTATCCCGGAGGATTCGACTGGCTGTCTGTTGGTCGGTGTGCAGAGAAGTCGGGGGAGAGAGGGAGAGGGAGCAAGGATCTGCCGTGCTTGCTTAGACAAGACGCGGCTCTCCGGCCTGGGCTGGAATAGCAGCCGAGGTGTCGAGGAGGACAAGAATCAAACCGAAAGTGACAACACAAGACAAACCAAACAAAGTGCAAGACCCGGAGTTCCAGTGGCGTGATTGTGTGTGATTGCATGCAGGTGGTTTGCTTGTGGGTGTTTGCGTGGCCAGCTCACCGGCTGCAGACGGGCGGAAATCCCACGAACCAGGTGGTGCCACCGGGGCTGGGAGAGCAAACAAGCTAGCTAGCAAGCAAGCAAACAAAAACAAAACAAAACAAAACAAACCATTCCGGCCGGGCTCGATGACGACATGGGCTCCGGAACTATGGGGCCCGCGTCCGGTTCCCAAAAAGGCCCCCCGCGCCGCCCGCCGTGACACGTGCACAGACACTGGCATATTGACCCCAACGGAAGAAAGAACGAAGGAAACAGGCTGCTCGAGAAGAGTCAGCTGCATGCACTGTAGCATTGTATCTCTTTTTTCTCTTTTTTTTTCTTTCTTTTTTCTTGTCCGACCCTCGCGCGCGCGCGCGGGGTGTTGCTGTCGTGCGACGCCGGGGACTCTGCAGACTTTGGGTAGGTTAGTTTCGGTTTCGCGTGCCACCCCGGCGTTGCGCGACTGGGCTTGGTCGTTTATGCGTTTCGCCTGCAGCCAAGAAGGGGGACAAGGGCTTTTTCTTTCTTTCTTTTTTCTTTTCTCTTAATTTATCTTGGGACTCTCTTGTCAACCGGGATGTGCCATCGTGCATTCCCGCTGCGGGCTGCCCGTCCTACCCTTTTTTTTGCTCGGGGTGCACTGCACGCCTGCAAGTGTCTCTGCGCGGCTGGGATTGGACGGGCGGAGCGATGCCTGCGTTGCGTGGCTTGAGATGAGACAGCGCATCGGGGGGTTTGATGTTTCGGGAGGAGAGATGGGTGTCTTGTCTTGTCTTGGTGTGTTTTTGGTACTCGTTGGAATGGATTCTGGAGTTGCCTACCTGGCTTGCACGAGTACCTAGGTGGTTATGTTAGTAGTGTCCAGTAGAGTGTCCAAGTTGTCACATCAGTCACCAGCAGCATCATCACGAAACAACAAGGCGGGCATAGTACAATTATTTCTTCAAGACTCCAAACATGTCCGTTTTCCGGCCGGGGGCTGCCGCCATGTGCCAATCCGCCACGAGTCCAACTCTGGGACGGGTATCTATCAGCCTGTCTCTCCTCTCTTGCTCTCTGCAAGCTAAAAACTCCCACGCCATGCGTCTCGCAGACAAAACAAAACAAGAAAACTAACAAGCCGTTCCTCGGCATCAACTCAAACATCCAAGGTCGTGGTATCTTTTGACCACGCCCAACGCCGGCCGAAATGCAAAGGTGCCGGCTTCCTCCTCGCGCGCCAATCCGATGGATGCAACCATCTACAGCAAGTTACCCCAACGCCAACAAATTCAAACAATTTGGACAAATTTTGAACAGCGAAAACAAATGCAACGCACAACTGCAAGCACTGGTTGATGTCGTCCTTCGTCGACCTCCCATCGCCACGGCTTCGCTCACTGCTGCGATCGCGTCCGCGACCGCGTCATCCTCTGCGGGCGAGGAGTGCCATTAGCCACCATGCCCAAGTTCTCTGCGAGCATCGACGTGCGCTTGCTCTGCGACGTCGCCTTGGGCTTCGCAATGCCCGTCTTTCCCTGGGTAGGCTTGGCCTTTGCCACAGTCTTACCCGCCTTGCCGCCCTTTGGCCTGCTCTCCTCCTGGACCATCTCCAGAGGCTCCTTCCAGCCAACACTCTTCCCGTCCTTGGACGAGTTTGACGACGGAGCGTCCGAGTTGTCCGAGTCCTCGTTCTGCGGCGATCCTGCGACTCTAGCGAGGACCTGCGCCGGATACTCAGAAGCTCCCCTATTCTTCTTCGTATTGGAGCGCGTTTGCGCCGTGAGCTCTTGCTGGTCGCTCTTGACCGTCGAGTTGAGGATGGCGCCTCCAGCGCGCCCAGCACCAGACCGGTTCAGCTTGATAGCTGTGGGGATGGACGACTTTGGTCCAGAGCCCCCAGTCTGCGTTCGCAGACGGCTCGACCGCCGAGTTGTCGGCCCGTCCAGCTCTTCCTTCTCCTCCACCTTATCCACCTTCTCCATCTTCTCCATCTTGTCGACCTCGGCCACTATGCCCAGACCGATTAGAGTATTGTCCGAGATGGTGTTGGCCTGGTCAGCCTTCTTGTTGACCTTGGCGGTACGACGAATCCGCTTTGCCGCAGGCTCCTTGGCCTCCAAGGGCTCCTTAGGCTCTTTGGCCTTTTCCAGCGGCGACTGGGCCTCTTCGTCCTTCTCAAGTTTGCGCTTCTTGAGAGGGCTTGGGGTGTTGTGGCTCTTAGCCACCAGAGGCTGTCGCTTGGCGGAGGGCGCCATGGGAGAGCCAGTCTCCGTCGTCGAGCTCTGTCGAGACCGCTTGATGAAGTCTCTCATATAATCGCGTCCTGGGCTATCGTCGAATGTCTCCTGACGATTGCTCGCAGGCGCGGGGCTGTCATTTGCAGCAGGTGTGGTGTTGGCAGGCGTAGTCTTCTCAACGGTGTTTGAGGTGCTATCAGAAAGTGTAGTAACCTGGCAAAGTGGGGTCTTGTTGACAGGCGTGAAAGCGGTAGTAGGGGTAGGCGCAGACGGAGCACCTCCAGGGACGTTAGGCATCAATGTACTTCTGACGGGAGTGGGTGTAACAGTTGGTCTCAGAGATGGTTGAGCTGCAGTGGGTGTGTTTGTGCCTGCACGCTTGATGGGTGTTTTCTGGAGACGACGCATAGGTGTGCCCTTAATAGGCGAAAGATGCTGGGTAGAGGTAGGAGGATTGCCAGAGAAAGTGGGAGGGCTGCCGTAAAAGGTTCCGTTAAAGGGAAGTTCTGGGGTTCTGAATGCGGGTGTCTGCCCAGCTGGTGTGCCACGGATACTGCCAATGCCGCTGACATCGGGAGTTCGGAAAAGATCAACAGAAGAAGTAGATTGTCTCAAGGGCGTATCTTGAGATCTGAAAAGATCATCGGAAGAGGTGGATTGTCCCGAGGGTGTACCTTGCGCTGAGGCGTGGGTGTCAAGAGCCCAGTCCACAACAAGGGTTTGGTCATCGGCTGCATAAGTAGGAGTATCGGCAAACTGTGGTGTAGAGGGAGACATCCCGGTCTGCGCATGGAAAGAAGACTGAGTCAATGCCGGAGACGTGCCAGGTCGGGTCTGGAAAGAGGGACGTGGGATCGCTGGAGATGTGTTGGTATAAGCTTGAGAAGAAACCGTTGTAAGAGCTGGTGACGAGTTGGGTCGATCCTGGTAAGCGGGTTGACGAGCGTTGAAAGTGATTCTTGGCGAAGAAGAAATCGCCGAAGGAGAGGTAGTAAAGCGAGACTCGTCAAATCCCTGGCTGCCTGGGAACAGGTAGGCGAATTCGTTGGGAAGCTTAAACCGGACGAACAGTCTGCCATTTTCCTGCGTGACCACGACCTTAGCGTGGCCTTCGCATCCATCTTCTGCCATCTGAGCAAGTTGATGAATAGGTGAAGAGGGTTGCGCGGCGAAGATGTCGGGGTTCTGGCGCATGTCAATGTTTAGAACGCCTTGCTCGACACTGGGAGCAAGGTCATGGTCGTCAGCAGGAGTGACAGCAATCTTTGGAGTTTGTTCTGTGGACTCAGCCTTGTCTTCAGGCTTGCTCTCATTTGCAATTGTAGGTTTGGTGGGTTCGACAGTGGGCTCGATAGTGGGTTTAGTAGAGGGCTCATCTGTGTCTTTGACAGTTGGCTCAGTTTTGGCCGTCGCGATGTTCTCGCTGGTGGTAGCGACGCTGTCAGGAACATGGGTGATCGGAGTGTCAGTAATGGTGACGTTGTCAGGAGAATCGGTGTTGAGAGTATCAGTGATAGGAGCATTTGTGTTGGGGACATCAATATGAGGGACACCAGTCTCTATGATGTCGACTTCAGAGGTGTTGCGTGCCGCAGGGAGGTTAGATGTAGTAGAGGTGTTGTCGTAGAACGTATCGTCGTCCTGGAATCTGACCTTACGCGGCGATGACGACTTACGTCGGGCCTGCGACTTCAGGTGCTTTCGGATCAGTGGCTCGCTCTGTCGGCGACGCGCAGAGTTGACGTTGTGAATTCGTCGAGGCTCACTAGCCTGGACAGTGGGGTTCATCCAAGAGATCGAGTTGAAAGAGGGCGAAACATCGCCGAAGCTGAACTCAGCATTGCTAGGGGTTTCGATGGTGAAGGTGCACTTTGGCATTTGAGGGGTTGATGGGGGGATAAGAGCCGCGAGGCCAATAGGGCTGTCAGTCTGGCTAGGAGTCCACTGGGGTGGCATAGGAGTAAAGGCCTGGGGGGTTGTGGGCTCGGCACGGTTCCATCGCGAGGGAGTAGGTGCAACAGGTCGGGTGAACTTGGAGGGCGAAAGCTTGTAGGGGGATTCCTCAGGGAAAAGTAGGGTGCTGCCAGTCTGGTTGGTGAAAGAAGATGAGTCGGCGTAAGATGGTGCGCGGAAAGTGCGTCCTGGGCGAGGAGGCGAATCCTCGGCAGACATGTCAGGTGGGAGAATTGAGTGTCGCGACAGGGGGCTCGAGTTGCCAGATGGAGTAATAACAGCCTTGGTTGGGGTAGGGGACAGCTTGAGAGGAGTGGAGGGGGTAGATGTGGACTTGGTTGGAGATGGTTCGGCCTTGGGACCTGAACCGGGGACAAGCTTGACAATGCTGTTGGTAAGGCGGTGGAAACCGTTCTTGATAGGGCTAGTAAGTCGGGAAATTCGCTTCTGAGGGGATCGCGACTCGGCCTTGAGGGTCGGGGGTCGAATCATGTGAGGGCTCTCGGGTTCAGTCATATCCATAATGTCGGAGAGGTCAGGAACGCCGTTGGCGGCCAGGTGTCGGCGAGGGTTCTTGCGGATGTCTTGCATGATGGATGAAGCCTCGGCAATGGAGGCAGTAGTGAGATCGACAGTGTCCATGCCCTTCTTGGTAGCTCGGATGATGATGGGTAGAACTTCGTTGTAGACGGTGAAGGTGTTTCCACCAGTGGGTTCGAAGTCCTCGGGGATGTCAGAATCGAAGTATCGCTTGGCTGGTGTGACGCGGACATAGTGCTTGTCGCGAGCCTGCTTCTTGTCCTCGGCTGAGGTCTCCGAAGAGTAGAGCATGAAGTTGTTGACGATATCAACTGAACCAAATTAGTCACTGCAAGAGAGAAGGATTTAATGCCAAACTCACCCTTGGCCTGCATGATGATAGCAGCCATCTCGGCGTGCGAGTAGGGATCGCCATTGAACTCTCTGTTGCCCTGAACGGGTACATAATGCAGGGTTCGTCTCCGGATGCGACGAGCCTCCTCCTCACTCAGTTCGGGCTTGACTGCGGCTTTGACAGCTCGGGCAGCGGCCTTTGCGAGCACAACGGATCGTCGATTGATATGACCGACGCGCTTCATAACGAGGCCAACAATGCCAGTAGAAGCATGAGGATGAATAGGGACTCGAGACCACGCAGGGACTTGGGTACGGGGGAAAGGAGCTGCGAGCTTTTCCGCCCAGGATCTATTCCAGCATTAGCATGCTCCACGGTCATGTGTTGATATTCAGGCCAAGCGTACAGAGTGGTATTCGAGAGTTCGACCGAATCGCGAGTAGGAAAATAGGCGATGAAAGTCGGGTCGGCAGGTATTCTAAAGCAAGAGCCATTAGCACGCATAATCTAAACAAGAAAATCGCGTCAGAATCGCGAGGGCACTCACATAGCCCTGGGCAGAAGCCCAAGCCCCCATTTGGGGGCATCCGCCTCCATCGCGACGGATGCAGAGAGGGACGAGCCGAAAGTAAACAAAGCGGCAAAAGTATGGGGGCAACGGGGTAGGAAAGGGTAAAAGTCGAGAAATAAAGCTTCGGGAAGCTGCAGAAAGTGCGGGAAACCACTGATGCGAGACGGAGGTATCGCGGTGAGGAAAAGTGGTGGTTTTGCAAAAGACTGCGTGGTGTGTTTTCTCGACCAAGTTGCTGGGGGGGGGGTTCGAGGTGGAAAGTGGGTGGGTGCCGAAGCATTTCTTTGCGACGCGTCGAGGGTGCGCCGGCAACTAAACAACGGACGCGGGTCACGTGGATCCCTGGGTTGCGGTGGGGTTGGCCACAACAGCGCGGCCGTTGTGCGCGTGTTACCTATTGATTATTTTTTTTCCGCAGACGGTGAACGGCGCTCAGTGATTCACTGCTGGTCAGAGGAGGGGTCGGGTGGAAGACAGCAACCAGCTCAGGACAATAGGGTTCTGGTGTTTGGAGTCGAAGCCACCAGTGGTGCAGAATGGCCTAGGCCATCGTGCATCGGCATTCCAGTTGCTTCAGCAGTATCGGGGTTTTACAGTAGCGCACGGAGCCTAGCAAGAAGGCGCGAGGACGTGCCCGTTGGTTTGTGGTGTTCTACTAGTGTTCCACGACCCAAGAAATACCTAGCCCAGTCACAATGCCTCCTCTCAACCAAGGATTCCCGCCACGGCTTACACCGACCAGACCACTTCTCGGAACGGCTCGACGTGGTACGACCACCCGAATCCCGACAACTCAGCAAGGCCCGAAAAGAAGCCTTTGGTCCTGCATTGCCATCGAATCGACTCGCGGTCCTTCTATGCGCGGCCATTGAAAAACGGACGACCCTCAGCCAATCAATCCCGAGGTGGGAGTAAGAATAAGGTGAGAGTTGCTTGGCTGCGGAGTGCCCATCGCAAGGACGCCGGACAAGGGTTTAGGCTTAGTCAGTCGACTCCGGGTAGGTACCTAGAGGTGGAGCACAAGGGAAAAGTGGGCTGCTGCCTTGCCCCCCCGCCGCAGGGAGACAGCCTAAACCTAGGTAACGTAGCGCAGGGAGGACGGCTTGAGCCTCGTCACCAACGAAACGTCATCCCCCCCGCCAGGCGCCAACATCACAGCACAAGGCTGCCCGCCTCTCCGACTCAGCGACCTCGACAACCCCTCCGCAAGACCCAGCCAGCACCTCAGCAGAGAAGACAAGACGTGAACCGCCCGCCATGAACCGCCTCTTCGGCTCCAAGCCCACCGGGCCCAAACCCACCCTCAACGGCGCCATCAGCAACCTCGACACGCGCATCGCCTCGCTCGACACCAAGCTCAAGGCCCTCAACGGCGAGCTCGGCGCCTACCAGGAGAAGCTGTCCCGCATGCGCGACGGCCCGGGAAAGCAGGCCATCAAGCAAAAGGCCCTCAAGGTGCTGCAGCGCCGCAAGGCCTACGAGGCCGAGAAGGAGAAGCTCGAGAGCCAGGTCTGGAACATGGAGCAGGCCCAGGGCATGCAGGACAACCTCAAGAACGTCATGACCCAGGTCGACGCCATGAAGACCACCAACAAGGAGCTGCGCAAGCAGTACGGCAAGATCGACCTCGACAAGATCGAGCGCCTGCAGGACGACATGGCCGACCTGCTCGACGTCGGCAACGAGATCCAGGAGAGCCTCTCGCGCGGCTACGACATCCCCGACGAGGTCGACGAGACCGAGCTGGACGCTGAGCTGGAGGCGCTGGGCATGGATGTCGAGCTGGAGCAAGAGTACGGCGGTGCTGTGCCCGGCTTCCTCCAGGACGAGGTCGTGCCCGACTTTGTCGACGAACCACCAGAGACCGAAGCCAAGATGAAGCAGGTCGCGGGATGATCGAGAGGAAACTGTTCCGGGAGAGGTACAGCGAGGACCATTGATGGGCAGCTACGAGGCGTTGGTTGGATAATTACTGGCTCATAAGCATACCACATTTCACTTGGGGAGTCTCGGAAATGGCCACGATAAGAACAGGTCGTTACATTCATATTGATATCATTTTGTTCCTCATCCAGCCTTCTGCCGTGTCGTAAGCCAATTCTAGGGAGTCTGTCTGTTCCCGTGCCGACCCATATGATACGTTTGTGTCAAGTTTACCCGGTAGATATATGATACAGGTCTTTCTTTATAGAGCAACCAAACGTCGCCATTCGACGGCCCATGTCAAAACGAAACTCCCTCGCTAAACCAATGTCCGCACTCAGACTCGGTGCTGTTATCAACCAGAGCCGTCGTGTCCATCCAAGCAAAATACTCAGTCCACGGTCGCAAAAAACCGCACCGCCTCTTCCAATTCGGCGTCCTTGTTGCAAAAGTCCCAGCCCACGATGATGGGTGCCTGGCTGCAGCAGACAATCTTCCTGGCATCGAATTGGAGCTTGAAGACTCGCGCAGGGGCATTCTCCACCGCCGCGATGTGCGGGTGGTGATGGTGTGCGCCTTGTTGCCCGGCTGGTTGCGCCTGGGCCTGTGCTTGCACCTGTGGTCCTTGAGGCGGTGGAGCAGGAGGAGCGCCTTGGGGGGGCACGTTGACAACGACGGGAGGTTGAGCGGCCGAGACGAGCTGAGCGCTTCCCGCCGCTACGAGGCCGGTCCGGGCAGCGCCGGCGGGCTGGGTAACGACGACGGGCTGGGCAACAACGGCGGGCTGGGCAACGACGGCGGGCTGGACGACGGCGGCATCACTGGCGCTGGAACCAGAGGGGCCACCGTTCGCAGGTTGAGCTGAAGCGCCCTGGGCTTGCCGTTGCCTCGCTGCCTGGCTGAGTTGGATGGAGATCAAGGCATCCGTCACGGCGCGTCTGAGCTGGGCGCGTACAAAAGGCGACACCTCGCGTTCAATGGCCGCCTGCAGATAAGTATGGTGGGCCAGAATGACGGGATACATGATCATCGCTTGCTTCAAGGCAACCACGCCGAGAGGCACGACTTGATCGATCAGGTCCCTATACGAGCCGGCAATGCGGTAGGCGTCACCGTGCTGGTCACGCAAGGAGGCCGGCGCAGCGGATGACCCGTTGGCCTGTGGCAGTGGTTGTCCTCCGGCGTTGCTCGACGAGTTTGCCGATCGAGCAACTGGGCGAACAACAACGCCTCCTAACGGCGGGGCCCCGGCCGTCGCAGCAGCGTCGCGTTGAGCGGCGGCGGCGGCCTCTTCCTGGCGCAGATGATGCGCCGGCTTCCAAACACCTTCCTTGTCGCGCCTCCAGACGATGATACTCTGGTCATACGACCCCGACACGATACGGCCGTATTTCCTCCCACCGCCTCCTCCAGGAGGGACCTTGGCCCCGAATGCTTGGAGATCCTCGGGTCGCGAACTGCCGGCGTTCACTCTACGCTCGGCACGGGTTCGCCGCTCGGGATTGTGTTCGATTTCTCCAGACTCGACTGCTCGGAAATACTCGGCGTCTACCGCCTTGGCTTCTGTTGCGTCCTCGAACTTGCTGTAGGGCAGGTCGCCAAAGCCGGCCTGGACCGTTCGGACCAGATGGGCGTGTCCTCGCAGCTGAGCCACCTTGAGACCTGTCGGTGCATCAAAAATACATACCTCAAAGTCGCTGCTACCGCTAACTATCCTCCTTCCGTCGAATTCGACACACGCGATTCCCTTATCGTGTGCGGGGATAGTCTGGGTACAGACCTGCTCCGGCCAATTCCAGACCTTGATGTGACGATCTCCTGATACAGAAACAATTGTCCGATCCCTGACCTGAATGGCGTTGACAGCCGCACTATGGCCGTCAAGACGCCCTATCAGCGTGAATGCGGGTTTCAAAGGGAGCTCTTGAGAAAGATCTGGTTCGTAGCCGTAGCGTCGCAGGTTCGTGGGTACTGGACTGACCAGCTCGTGTCCGCCGTAGCCCAGGTCGCCATGTCGCAGCGGGTGGCGGTTGAATATCTTGATTGTCTTGTCCTTGGAGGATGTGACGAGAATCCGGTGGTCGAACCGGACATTCAGCACCGACTCCTGGTGAGCCCTAGTCAGTTTCTGTAGCAGCTCACCAGTTGAGAACTTCCAGATGAACACGTTGGAGTCACTGCTGCCGGAGACAAGCAGGTCCTCTTTCGGGTCAGCATCGAATTGAAGGCACAGCACAGAACCCCGGTGGCCTGTGAGCGGCGGCCGGACCAATCGACGCGTATGGACGTCCCATATCCTCATAGTCTGATCTCTGCTACCACTGACCAAATAGTCATTGTCGAATTGGAGCGTGTAGACGCACTCTTGGTGTCCTTCCTCAGGGTAGTTTGGGTGGGGAAACTGAAACGTAGAGTACTTTCCCAGCTCCCAATTAGACTCCAGCCGGCGACGCATGGTGTAGAGATACCTCCAGTTAATCCGATAGCGTGAACTGTTGACATCCCAGCTCCAGAGCGAGGATGGAGGCATAGTACCCAAGGCTTCGGCTGTGGACGTCGGAGGGGGCGTGGAATCGGACTCGCCACCAGGTTCCTTGCGCTTCCCTCTGCCATCAGAAGAAGACGAGTTGGCCCGATCGACGCTCTTCCCCTTTGGCCCTACACCGTCGAGGTCCATGTCTCCCAGCGGTAGAATGACAGGTCGATTTGACGCAAAGGACGAAGACGGGCTACCAAAGATGCTTCCCCCGGCAAAGCTCTCGTTGAAGCTGAGCATCCGATCATTGTCCGTCATCTCCAAGTCTTCATCTCCGTTGACGATGGCGCGAATCTTACTAGGATGCGCGTCTTGCAACGATTGAAGACGATGGAGTTGACGGATGGACACATTAAGGCCGTTGTTAACCTTGACCTCGCACTTCTCAATCTCGCTGTATATGGCCTTCCATCCCTCCAGGTGATAGAGCGTCTCCCATAACTTTCGATCCAAGGCCAAGTCGAACCAAGCACGACACGTCTGGGTGACACTGACTAAGGAAACCGGGTCGAGGTAACTCAAAATCTTAAGACAAATCTCGGCGGGCAGGTATCGGATGAAGTCGATGTACAGTCTCGGGTTCAGTCGCTGCACGATCTCGGCAATGACAGAGGTGGGAAGCTGGTTGAGAAGAGCCAAGGTCAATTCTAGTGGGAGGTCAGCGGGGAGAGCTACGATTTGGGTGGCTAACAGCCAGGCAGCAACGTACCGGTCCGGGTCTTGACGGGGAGGAGAGCGACGTTGGCGGCAAGCCATGCTGGAAGGTCGGTCTGAGATCTCAAACTGGCGAGGGTGGTGGGCAGGTCTTGGTGGACGGATGGGTTGAGGGGATCCTCAGAGTAGCCCTCGTCAGGCTGGTGGGCAGGCGAAAAGGGGCCCATTGGCGGGAGGGTGTCCTTCTTGGACATGGCTGCGAGGCTCGCGGCCCCTGTGGGCGGAACAATGCTAGAGACGATGGGAGAGGAGGATTCGGGGGGCCCAGGGCTGGGAGAGGGAGAGGCGAGGCAGGCGCGTATATCGTTGGGCTCAGCGGTGCCACAGGAGGACGAGGCGGAAACACAGCGCAGGCGGTGGTGAGGTGACGTCGAGCCCAGAGCGTCGCATCCGGGGAGTCGGTCGGCGGAGGGTCGGTCGGGGAAGACGTCGGTCGGGGGCGGCCTCGATCGGGGAAGGGCAAGGCGACTGCGATGGGTGCAAAGTCGGGGTTTGCGAGGACGGACAGAGCCAACAAGCGTGACAGGACCGACGGATCGAGGTTGACGGATCGGCCAGTATGGAGCCTGGCGACATGGGAGAGGCTCGTTAGCCTGTTGGGTCATGTTGGCTTAAGCCTTAGCGCAGGCGGGTCGGCTTTTGCTTTTAGCCTAGTTAGCGCGCGGTGCGAAGCCGGCAGCAGCCTGCGGGCCGGAGGGAGGGAATCCCGTCGCGCACTTCGGGTGCGTCCGATGATTCGATTGAGTTGAGCGAGTTGAGAGTGATTCGCAAGACGCGGGCTGATGCGTCGACTGAGCCACAAGTCAATCATACCAAGTGCCCGCTGTGAAAAGCAGTCATCTCACCAGCACCGGCAACCTCTTTCAAGCCCAACCGAAACGACACACTCGTGCGGAGATGGTAGGCTAAGCTCCCTGACGTTGCAGGCCTGCCTGTTGGGCGTTGTAGTCTGGAGATTCCTCCACTTGTGTGCGCCACAGTGGCTCATCCACACCACACGTGTGGCGTTATACATGCGGGTTCCCGGGTAGGAAAACTGTCACGTTCCATATCAAGCAGAACGAACGCAAGGATGCCTTGATTATGGTTCCTGGAATATTGGTCAAGTGTTTTGTATTAACTGTGATTATCTGTACTGTGATTCAATGCGAGACTAATATTTGCGTTTCACCGACTTGTTTCTCGAATTAAGCCGGTACATGGTCAGTCTCCATTACCTTCAGCGGTCAACCTTGGCGTGATACACTCGTCACACCCACGAATGGTGCCCAACAGTTTATTCTATATAGAACCCGCCTTAACTAACCTTTGTCTCCTTTGCTCGGCCGATCATATTTGTAACGAGAAAAAATGGATCTCAGTATCCGAGGGCCAGCTCTATGCGAACATTCCAGCAACCTACACTAATCAAGGCGTCTATCCCTGGTAGGCTACTCCGATCTCAAATCCCCGACGAAACATTTCCGATCTGCGCATTGTATAAAACACTAATTTGGCGCAGATGCTTTTGCGGCCGTGTAGGCCATGACCTCGGCTTAGTGGCCTCCCAGCCCCGAGACTAAAGGGATATGTATGAGAACCATATCCGTACACACATGGGATATACCCGAGGACGATGCCGCAGAACTGCACAGGCACTTGGAATGGTATTCTGGACTCTATTGGTCATCGTAGAAGTTCATAGTTCTTGAAGTCGCCGAGTCAGGTGATCCACGTACGAGCAAAGAAGAACACCACGAGGACGTTCTCTGTCGTGTGAGCAAAGAAGAAGACTGCAAAGACGCTTTCTGTCGCGTGAGCATACATTGGATGGAAGACACTATCACTGGTACATTGCAGTCTTGGTTGCCTTCTCAATGCAGAAGCTCGATGGTGATTAAGCATGGAGCCATACCCGGCTGATTATGTCCAGAGCCGAAATATCACAAAGAGACAAGTTGTCTAGAGAACTTCCCGTACTAGTCATAAACAAGCCCAAGTCACCGAACATATCTTGCGTTTATCTTTGTGCTTGACTTCCTGTTCGCGTCACTTATCCTAAACGCTAACGACAGATGAGGTCAAGGATGTGGGAAAGATGGCCACAACTTCATCCAATGATACAAGGCATCAGCTAAACCTCCGGGGCGTCTTCTAGAACGGGATGGTTTGCAGGAATCTGCAATTCTGGTCATGTTTCGAAACCTTAGATCGACTCTATTCGATGAACGCCAGAGTCTTGGCAGGATTGAATCAACAGATGCAGTGTGTCATCTTTGGATCGGACAGTGATCGCGGTTTCGAGGGCGAAATGCATGGACGTGGAAGCGGGTCGGCGACCTCTGAATGTTTGGCGGGGAAGCTGGGAGTGGCTTTTTGTTTCACTTTTTGGGGCACTGGCGAACGCTTACCCAGACCGGTGTCCGGGCTGAATCTGTGTTTAAGCCTCGTTCCATTCCTTCCAGAGCATTTGAGCCATGACTCAAGCCTCTTACACTCGCGGCATAGCGCCATCTGGCAGTGACAATCCACTTGAGCAAGAACAGAAGATAAAAAACCATCGCCCACCGTAATTGTAATTACAAGCTCGGGGGTGGCGAGCGGCGTCCTCCTCGAGTCGCACAGCAGCGAGGAACGATGCGACGCTGGAGATTGCCACGACGAGTCCATTTCTGGGCCCGGCCCCGAACCCTGCCAGGTACTCAAAGTACAGTGTGGTGTTTTTGGCAGGCCACTTTCTGCTGTGGGATTTCTCGGTGGGCTTGCCTGTTTGTTGCCTGAAGACTGAGGCCCAGACAAGGAGTGGCTCGATGATCGGCATTGCCCGATAAACAGCATCGGGTCAGCTTCTCTTGCTGGACGTTTATTTGGTCGCATTCCAACCCCAGCCTGGCTCAGGGCTGAAGAAGTCGCCAGAGGAGAAGCCTTTGAGGTCTTTGCGGTCTTTGCGGTCTTTGAGCTCCTTGAGCCCCTTGAGCCCCTTTCCGAGCCATGGAGAGCGGCCTTTCCGTTACGTATCGCGTCATTATTACCACTCCCGCCTATCCACGGTTTGCCAACTGCGCGGCCAAATGCACTGCCGCTCAACTGGATCGCCTGTCAACCCGTAGTCTGGGACGCCGTCTGTGCATGGAACCGCCTGTTTCAGAGCCGTCTATGTGTGTGGGCAAACAGCTCGGTGGTGGTGGGGAATCCCCGAGACTAACAAAACCGCGAATACTTACGCACGAAGTAGTCTTGGTATCAACGACGAGCCATGCATCGAAGGTTCTATGAAACCTTCTTTGGTCCAACAGTCGCCGGCCCCCTGAGATGATGTCAGGGGAGCCTAGTGGCCGAATGTCATGCGCACAAGCCAGCCCGCTTCGTCGCTGGCTGCTCCAGGGCCGATCGCTGCATCTGTCTTGCGCTGCAGAGTACTATCGGCGAGTGGGAGGGTCTCTGAGACAAGCCTTTCCAGAGTCGTCCGAACCTGTACGGAGTATTGGGCACGTATTCGTACGCACTTTGCTGTGCAGCCGCCGTGGAGAATATCCAGATTCCCGCGCCAAGCGGTTGGTTAAAGAGATGAAGGTGAGGGAGGGTGCATCTGTCCCGTCCCGTCCCATGGGCGCGTGGACGAAGAAGAAGCGGGTTGCGGGCTGAGCAAAAGCCACCCGATCTGATGACCCTGGGAGGAGGCAGAGGAGGCCAGGAATTGGCTTGTGCTTGGGCCTGGGTGATTGGACATGGCGATCATTTGGTTAGCCGCCGCGACGTGTTGCTGCGCATTAAAGAGGAGGTTACACTCTGGAGGCTGATAGCGAAGAAACAGCGCGGGCAGCGAATCCGACAACGCCCTCTGGCCGAGGATAGCGACCTTGGCGAGACAGCGACTCAACGTGCCGTGCTAAGTATATCCACCAGGACATCTGTTGATAGGCCTGTCGTGTTTTGGGAACGACGAGAGCGCGCACGACGTAGGCCTACTGCGTACAAGGTGGGATGCATCCATGCGGTATCTGTACACCGTGCTTCGCTGGCTTGCTGTCGGAAAAGGGAGGGGACGGAAGGTCTATCGAGACAGGCCATGATAGTCGAAGCGTCTTTCAGGGGTAACTTGAGTTATCCGTGCCAGGGCTCATGGATGTGTCGCTCGCTGCCCCTCCACTACCGGGTCAGCCAGTTGCCTATTTGCCATGTGGGAGGTTGAGGTGTGGTCGGCCAAGCAAGCAAAGAAGCAAAGCAGCTGTACTACGTAAAAGCTGGTGGTGGACTGGCCTACCTACTGTTTTGCCCGCACAGGGCACCGCGCATTGAGCGGAGAGTGGAATCATGGCATGACATGGGCCACGATAGTGCAATCAGACGCTAGGGAGTGTCCTAAAAGCCCAAAAGTGGACCGCATCATCCGCATCCTCGTTGCCGCCATCTGCTCACAGGAGGGAAGAAGAGAGTACTAGAAAGGAGCAAAAGAAATACGTAGAAGAAAACAAGGTATATGCTATTTTCAAAGGCTTACAAGTGGTATACCGCGTGCAACTTCTCTCTTGACTGGTTGTGCCATCCGTGGGGCCATGCTAATATTCTGTGGCCAACGGAATGAGCTCTTGATGACGGAACTGAAGATACCATGCGCCTTAATGAACAATATAACAGGGCGACAGAGTGAAAGCACAAGGGCGGAATTAATGCTTGGGAATACCTGGATCAATCAAAGCGGGCATACGGTCAAGTGAAAGCGTGAATACCTTGGCCATCAAGTGGCATCACCCGTATCACAAGGCAAGCAACATGCCATGGCGTTTGAGCAACAGGCTCTTCTGAGCACATGCGCATGGTATATTTCAGACTAGAAGCATGGGAAGAAGAAAAGAAGAAGTGGAAAAAGGAAAAAAAGAGCGAGTAAATTGTTCCGGGATGCATCCTCCATGCACACCTACGTACATACAAGACATGCGTGTGCTTTTCTCGTCCGAGGGGCAAGCATCGCATTTCCGCAAATACCCTTTGCTCCCACCACCACCGCAAAGCTCTACGCGCAAAGCACGTACACAGTACACTGTACTCCACGTTGGGATGACAGTCGGATACGGACGAACAAACACCACCAGAACTTGCTTCTGCGCGGGGCGCCTAAAGAGGCTGCAAGCCCTCTAAGCCATCCATCCATCTTTGGCCCCCACCTAGCCGGTCGCCATCCTGACCTTTTGCCGATTCGTAAAGCTTGTCCCATGAATCGCGTGCATAAAACGCTGAGCCTTGAGTCCCGGGCGGGTTGTTGCCAGCTGTGTACCTAGTAGGTCTCGCATCTTGCCAACGATAGAGAACCCGTTCGTCTTTGTCCTGGATGCTCATCAATGGGAGACGGACAGGCGAGAGCAGAGCGACCCTGGGCGATCCACTCGACCACCGCGGAGGCGACGCGGGGCTAGGACGCTTCAGGCTTGGGCTGGGCTCCTAATTTGAAACAGACAATCCAATCCATCTTGCAGTCAATGCCCAAGGGTGCACGTACCGGGTTGGGGACGGGGATCACAGGTACCGGTATCATAGGTACCCCGTCTCTGTCGTGACCGGGGCCCTTTAGTGGGATGCAAGCCCTGTAGACGCCGACGTCCACTGTAGAAACACCGCCGTGTACTGCCACCACAGGTACCCTCCCCGCCATGCCGATTGCTGTCCGCCCAACTCCACTAGCGAGTACCAAGGACGGACGTCCTGCACACTGGGCATGGAGGCAGGCCAGGCAGGTACGTACTGCCGCCCACTCTGGACTCACCAAACTCTCCTTCTCCCGACCGCCGCCTCCATCAGCCTTGTCTCCCCCCCCGACCACGGCTTTCAGGAGTCCAGCGTCGCGACCAGCATCTCTCCTTCTAATTAATCCCATCGGCCACGAGATTTCCACGCTCCCCAGCCCATTTCCACGGTCCTCGTTTCCCTTGATCCCCTCGCCAGCTTCAACCCTCTGCATTGCCAGTTGCTGTTAGCGCTGCTCGGATCCGCTTCTCTCCCTCGAACCGCTCGCTCCACCGCCTGACCCAGGCCTCAATCTCATCCACGCCGACGCTGCTCACTGCTGCCCACCGACGACAACCACAACGCCGACGCCGACGCCGAACACTCCCAACACCGATATACGGCCCGTCTCTATATCTCGACTTTCCTTTTGGCCTGCGCCGCCCGTGTCCTGACGTGAACTCCGTCGCTCCACCATCCAGCCACCCGCGAAGTGACTCGCCACCTCCCGCGAGAGGGAATCCCGTCGACAGATTCACCGCTGCATGACGCCGGACGGATACTGAACCGCTTTCGACTCGACGCCCAGGGAGATTGATAAGACTGTTTCGTCACACCCTTTGATCCTCCTCGGCCGACTTGGAATTCGAGCTCTTCCGCCACAGCTCCCCTCCTTATCTCTCCCCACCTCACCGGCTCTGCCGCCCCCTTCTCCCCCCCGACCACCACCACGGCGGATGGAGTAGAAGGCGATGGCCCATGCCCCGCTGCTTCGAAATAATACGGCTCCGGTCTTTCAAAACTCCAACGGATTCGGCGGTCTGCCACAGATCAGCATGAGCCATGCGCCGCGCGCTAGTCAACTCTCCGGCTCGACAGCAGTCGCTGGTTCTACCACGTCTCTGAACTCTCTCGGCAGCTCCACCACCATCACCCAGAATGGCGGCCCCGTCCACGCGACGGCCAACATCATCAACCAAAAGGCCGATGCCTCCCGCTCCCTCTACCAGATCTGCATCTCCCTCAAGCAGCGCCTCGCCCAGGTGCCGGGCTTCGAACCTTACTTGGACCAACTCGACCCCAACGACCCTGTCGACCCCTTGTGGAATCTCTTTCGTACGGGATACCCGCTTCTCGCCATCTACAACTCTCTACAGCCCACCACCGAGCTGAAGGTGGAGGATGCCAGTGCCAACGAGGCCAAGAAGTCCAAGATTGCCATCTTCAAGTTTGTTCAGGCGTGCATGAAGGAGCTCAAGGTCCCCCCCACCGAGAGCTTCGTCATTACTGACTTGATGGGCAACGACACAAGTGGTTTTGTCAAGGTTTGTCTACATCATGTTTTGCTGCTCCTCTAGATTGCTAACCTGTACCTAGGTAACCCAAGTTGTCAACTATGTTCTCGACCTTGCCGAACGGGAAGGTCACCTACTCCAGTTGCAACCGTACCCCGAAGACGAGATCGTAGCAGGCCCTGGCTTGGCGATGACCTACCGAGATCACATCATCAAGGAACTGGTCGATACAGAGCGCAAATACGTCCAAGACTTGGAAAACTTGCACGACCTCAAGAGGACGCTGGAAGAGAAGGGCGCCATTCCCGGCGATAGTGTTCATCAAATCTTCCTCAACATCAACGCGATCCTTGATTTCCAGCGCCGATTCCTGATCCGAGTCGAGACGACAAACTCGATGCCCCTCGCGAACCAGCGATGGGGAGCACCGTTTGTCATGCTGGAGGACGCCTTTGACATTTACCAACCCTTCATTGCGAACCAGCGCAAAGCCGCTCAAATCGCCAATCAGGCTTTTGACAAGATCCAGACCTCAGACCACCCTGTTGCGACCGACTTCAACACGTTGGACGGATTTCTGCTGAAGCCCATGCAGCGATTGGTGAAATACCCGCTCCTCCTCAAGGTATGTAACATGAGTGCCAATGGATGCCAATACGAACAGATATCTGACCATGTCGCAGGACTTGAACAAGAAGACCGAGGATGAGACGGTCAAGGCGGATTTGCTTGCCGGCTGTGAAGCTGCAGAGCGAGTACTACACAAGGCCAACGATGCCGTGAATCGGGATCTGCTTGACGAGGCACTCGAAGACCTCATCGGCCGCGTGGACGACTGGAAAAGCCACAAGGTGGAACAATTTGGCAAGCTCCTCATGCATGGCGTGTACGGCGTCATTACCGGCAAGAACGATCAGGAGAAAGATGTATGTCTGACAACCTCAGGTCCGGCTATTCTTGCTAACTTACATCTCAGTATGAGATTTACTTGTTCGAATGCATTCTCCTCTGTTGCAAGGAAATCTTCCCAAACAAGAGTAAAGAAAAGAAGGACAAGACGAGGTCGCTGGGCCCCAAGGCCCGTAACCGCACGGCCAGACTTCAACTCAAAGGGAGGATTTTCATGACCAATGTGACTGATATCGTATCTCTTTCGAAACCCGGTAAGTGGCTATTTGTCCCGCATGTCGATGTCGTGCTGACCAAAAATAGGCTCCCACAGTGTCCAGATTTGGTGGAAGGGGGATCCCGGCGTCGAGAACTTTACTATCAAGTTCACGCAGGAGGAGATGATGAAGAGGTGGGCTGCCGCACTTGAGGTCCAGAGAAAGGACAACGCCCCACGAACCTCCACGATGGCCGACAACGCAGCTCCCGACTTCGCCTGGACAAGAGATCACGCCGGCGGTTTGGAGAACCCGTACCTGGAGGACGAGGAGGACGACGACTACGGCCCGGCTACAGCTCCCGCCCAATATCCTGTGCCCACGCAGTCGATGGCGGGCACCATGCCGCGAACCGCTTCCAGCAACAACTTACGGCAGAGAGCGGGAACTGGGGAGAGCACGCTGTCTCTGGCTGGCATGATCCGGGCACCGCCACGATTCCCCATGCCTGGACCGCCGGCTCCGCTAAGTCTGCAGACTCAGCCCAATGGTGCCTACTCCCCGGGAGCCTGGGCTGGTGACAGCTACTTCTCGCCTGTCGCAGAATCACCTGCGTCATCTCGAACTAGCACCACCAGTGGAATGTTCACGACACCCAACTACGGTTTCTCCAAGTCGAGCACCCCGCAACCAGTGTGGGAGGACAGCAACCGCTACACGGCTCCGGCCATGCCTCGCGCGCCGTCTCGCGACGGAAGCTCTCCCAATCCCCATGTTATGAATGGCCGGAACCCCAGGGGTCCGTCCCTCCCCGCCATGTCCTCGCAGAGTCAGACGGCTGCCCAGCAGCAGCGGAGTCGATCTTACAGCACTCCCGATATCAACGGCCCCGGCATGCCAAGAACGCGGCAGCCAAGCCAGGGCAGCATCCCGGCCGTGCCTGGAATCCCGCAGCATCTGCACCCGGGCCACGACAGCCACGTCCCCAGAGCACAAACCGGTTCCCCTAGGAACGACGCGCCCATGCGATCTCACACAAACAGCCCCGGCGCCCAGCGGGAGCGAATGCACCAGCACTCAGGAAGCCTTGGAGGCACCATGGCCCAGTTCCCCACGCAGCCAGTCTACTCCCGCGGAAATACTCCCAGCCAGGCTGGAAACCCACTCCGCGTCGACTCGGCTGCTGCCAACTCCCGGACCGCGTCTCCCGCGGTGGGCATCGGAGGAGTCCCCCCAGCTATGCAAGCGCCGCTGCCTACTCCCGATCTCCCACTGCCGACTCAGCTCAAAGTACGAGTCAACTGCGAGACGGGCAATTATGTCACTCTAGTTGTCCCTTTCAACATCACGTACCAATCCCTCATCGATCGCATTGATGCGAAGCTCGCACGGTTTACCAACAGCAGCATCGGAAAGGGGATGCTCAAGCTGCGGTATCGTGATGAGGACGGCGACTTCGTGACGATCGAGAGCGACGACGACATTCAGATTGCCTTTATGGAATGGCGCGAAGGCATGAGGAACATGTACTCTGGCGGCGTCGGAGAGATAGAGCTCTTCTGCGTCGGCGATACTTCCTAATCGCCCAAGAACCTGCCTTCTTCCGACAGGATAACTCTGGGGAAGTTGATGGCGCATTGTGCTGGGATACCCACGGATCATACGCATTTTCGGCGCATGGAACACTCATCTTTATTTTGACTATGATCTAAGGCACGGTAACGAATGATCGAGGGCGTATGAGCGAGCGGCATCAATCATATAGACACGACATGGCAACGGCTTGCACCAACTTTTGAAGTATTTCATACACCGACTTTGCGCGTTTCTCTTCAACGCCTATTCCGACCGCGCCCTGGCGCCTTTTTGACTCTTTTTGGGTTCCTGGCGATATGCCACCCCTCTTGGTTTTCCAATGCCCAACATTGCATATGGACCTGTGTCACGGACGGTATTTACGGCTTCGACCAGTTCCAGGCTGATCTCATGTTCCTTGTTTTGGGCTTAGCAACCAAGCATCGATCGGAACTCTTGCCGCGTCTTGTTTGGGACGCTCTTATTTTGTTTCTGGGGTTTGCAATGCCAGTTTCTATTCTTTTCACTTCATGGGATATGGCGCTATTGTTGATATTAGGCGTAGCTTCTGGGGAGCACGTACTTGCATTCGTCTTTTGTTCTGGGTCTCGTGTTGATTCCTTTCTTCTTTACATGTTGATAGTCGGCCGTGGTAGGGAAGGATTTCGTGGTGTTGATGCTGGGTAGAGTGATGGGTGGACAGCCAGTGGAGGGTCCATGAGGGGAAGCATATCTTGCAGAATAGAAAGGAAAGCAAGCACTTCAACTGATCGATGTGTGGGACTGACGTTGTGGTTGCGTAATGACGATGCGTGATAGAATATGTGGAGGAAGAGTTTGACTGGTGAGATGTAAAGGAAGGACGTCGTAACGTGATGGTAGTTTGTGAGTATTTCTTTGTATTGTACAGCGCTAAATGTACACTCTCATCTGTTCATTCCCGCATTGGGCCCGGGCCGTGTTGTACACCTCAAGCAGAACTTCTTTCGACCAACGCCCTTAAATGCATTATATACCACTGCAATTCCCGTCTACGTGCTGGTGTATGTGCTAGCAAACATGCCATACTTCTGTCGGCTGCGACATGCGGTTCGCCTTCCAGCAGCTCGGTCGGTCCCTCTCCCCCGTCCTCTCGGCAGCTCCGCTCACTTCTGCTTCTTCGGGCTGGTCATGTACTTTTGCATGCGGGCGAGGTGGTAGTTGATGGTGTTGGCCGGCGCGGGAGGTGCGGCCGGGCCGTCCATACACCGGCGGAGCTGGTTCTCGACGGCAGCGCAGCCGGTGGCGTTGAAACCGGCGGAAGCCCAGCATGCTGCGACAAAGAAAGAGGGACTATTAGCGAAGGGGTCCAGCAGGGCGGGCGGGCTGACGTACCGAGGACGCTCGACATGATGGCGATGCAGGGGTTCTCGACGGCTCGCTTGGGGTTGTGCACGCGCAGGGCCTTGAGCGGCGGCAGGCGGATGGCCTTGTGGCGGCCGGTCATGGCTGGGGGGTCTCTGGCGCGATCTTCCTTCGGGCTTGTTCGAGGGGGGTGGCGGGCCCAATTGAGGCGATTGGAAGTCGTCGGGGGGGGCGCTGCGCTTGAGCTTCGCGATATGGCAATTTGGCGGGT
The DNA here is from genome assembly GCA_001305505.1 of Neonectria ditissima. NCBI lineage: Eukaryota > Fungi > Ascomycota > Sordariomycetes > Hypocreales > Nectriaceae > Neonectria > Neonectria ditissima. The sequence goes on from LDPL01000014.1 coordinate 214,230, forward strand.
TGCAGCGTGAAAGTTTGGAGGTTGATTGCGGTCACGTGTGTGGGCGGTGAAGCGCGGGGGATTATCGGGGGTGGAAATACGGTGAAGCTGTGGCGGGGGTTACTGGGCGCCGTTTTGCACGGTTGGGGTCTGGTTTGATTACGGAGGGCCTCTGAGTGACCATGACACTATTCTCGGCGTACTTACTGCGTAGTATGTAGTGTGATGCGTAGAAGAGGAAGGACCCGGAGATTGATTGATTGATTGATGGGAATGGAATCTGATTTGCTGCTTGATGTGGTTGCACCAACTTCGATGCAGGCGTTCAGCCTTTACTAGAAGTGCAAATGCGATTCTAGAAAACAGCTTGCAGCCACTCATACCAGCCATGTTAAGGTTGTTTGTACTACAAGTAATCCATGCAAGAAAGTGCAGTATGAATTAGGTGGTTGGATTTTCTACTACACATCTACGCGGGGATATGGCTGGATGCCTGGACAAATGCCTTGATGCCTGGACAAATGCCTTGATGCCTGGACAAATGCCTTGATGCCTTGACACCTTGATACCTTGCTTCCCTAACCTTACGATGCATCATCGAGACTCACTTACACTTCGCCCTTACCATCACTCCATCGCTCCGCTACCTCTCTCCCCAGCCCCAAAATAACACCCATCACAGCCACCAACCGATAACAATCCTGCGCTGATCCGCCAATTGTACCTCAGTGACCCAGATCATGATCCCGGCAGAACAGCACCCATCCACCGCCCCCAAAAAGCAACTGTGACGTGTAAGGTACCCAACACCACCAAAAACGTGTGACGGCAAGTCTCCCAACCAAGCAAGCACCGATCAACCGCGCATCTTATCGCTCTTTGCAACACTTCCCTTGCTACGATTCTCCTTCGGAGAATTTTGGTTCGCCGCAGCAGGGATTCCGTGTATTGCCCCCCCCCCCCCCCCTTGGAACTGCCGCGCCATGATGCACACACACACGCGCACATGACAATATCCGGTACTTTGTGTACTGTACATGTTTCGACTGAATAACTGAACATCACATAAGACACAGGGATGGCAGACTCCCATAAGGCGAATCCTTCGATGAGATCCTCTATTTCCGTCCGCTAAGCAGCGGTGATCGGGCAGTGAAGCCCATTGCCACCCTATATATGGCACGAGTCGAGGCACATCTGAGAGATGATGGGCTCCCGCCAGCTGTCCAGTCCCGGGTCCCTGCTGAGATAGTCGGTGATGACGACGCCTTCTCGCTCTTGAACCGCACACTGGCGGGAGGTGGTCGTTGGTGATGTCACGTTCAAGCGGAGAGGGCACTGCCTCGCGTTGGGCATTGCTGTGTACTTTGCTGTAAGCGATTCATTGGACGCTGAGAGTACCGTCACAGGTCCTACCAAGTCAAGCAAAGTGGTTTCACCATATAGACTGTGCTTACTTCGGTTCCAAAGTCCCATCTGATCCCCCCCTTTGCTTGTCGTCTTGTTTATATCTCCATCTTCGCTCTCATTCTTGATCCATCAGCACTGGCATCCAACTCACGAGCTAGAAATCATGGAAAAGCCGAGTACGCTCTCTATCTTCACCCATATCCACTCCCTTGCCACAGAATATCTAACAACATATTAGCACCACCTACCCAAGACACCCATGCCATCGAGTTGGGCCCCTCCAACGCCAAACCGCCTCCGACCTACGAGCAGGCCCCATTCACACCCGTACACGGCCCTCCCACCGATGCTCCTAACGTTCCGAAAGACATCCACGGAGAACCTCCCCATGGCGGCGCCGTACCCCCAGGAGGTCCAGGAACCATTCCACAGAACAACCTGGCCTGCGCGCCGATCCAGTCACTGCAGAGCCAGAGTGCTCCGGTGCTCTGTCCCAGCTGCGGCATGAGGAACATGACGGTTGTGACGGCCGAGGCAGGAGGGTTTCTTCAGTGCGTTTCCTAGTGCTGCGGTGAAGATGAAATATACGCTGACTGTTGATAGTGGCATTGCCGCGCTGGTTTGCCTCGTGAGCTGCTTAGGGTGCATCCCGTACTGCATCAGCTCTCTCAAGGATGTCCACCACAAGTGTGGAAATGTACGTGCATTACTCCTCGCCCAAGACGCTTTACTGATAGCCTTTAGTGCGGCATTGCTCTCGCAACCTTCCACCGCAGTGGCCGGACGGAAGTACATGCCTACTCGAAATAATGCGGCTGCAGTCTTCTGCTGCTCGAAAGAGCATTTGAGTTTTGCGTTTGCTTGTTTTTCTTAGTATGAGACATGATTTCTCTTGATTTTGGTTATTCTTTGAGCTTTATCGATACCTTTTCTTTCGTTACTCGGCACTTTGTATGGGTTGGAACATGGAGGTTATTGCACTTGCCGACCGAGGCAGGTCTAGCTACGTACGTTGGTCAATAGAAAATGTCGACACCAGGAAGTGCCCCTGCTACACGATAGCTCTTTGTATGCTCTTATAACAGATAATCCCTTCTGCGTGTGATCTTGGGAGCATTCGTCGATTTCAAACACGCGTGTATGGTTGGCTCAAGAAGATTCATGTGTGCTTCGTAGCTCATGGTATTTCACCATATCCTCCAAGCGCATATTACACCTTGGACAGAGGACTAGACTATTCCTCATCTCTAGAAACTATATCTATCATGTCGTCCAGCAGGACATGGCATTTATCCTGTAACATCGAACTTTTCGTCCACGTCCATGTCATCATCAGCTTGTCGAGATCCCCCAATCGCCGCCCAACCAGATTTGATGGATGGTTGTGCAGACTTGGCAGCTTTGGCAGTCTTGGTAGCCTTGGCGGCTTTGACTGGCGTAGCTTTGACAGCCTTGACAGGCGCGGGTTTGGCAGCCTTGACGGGCGTGGCAGCCTTGACGGGCGTGGCAGCCTTGACGGGCGTGGCAGCCTTGGTAGGCTTGGTAGCTCTGGTAGCTCGAGGTTTGACAGCTTTAGCAGGCTTGGCGGGCTGGACGGGCTCTGCAACGGGCTCCTCCTTGACTGGCTCCTCCTCTTCCTCGGCGACCTCTTCGGGACCCTCGTCTCCTTCTTCCTTGATCTCTTCGCCGTCGTCTCCTTCGTCATCGTCATCATCGTCATCATCATCATCCTCGTCGTCGTCAGAGTCGTCTAGTCCAGATCCTTCACTGTCTCCTTCGGTCCCAGGGTCATAGTCCTCCTCATCTTCATCTTCCTCGTCGTCCAACTGCTGCTCAAGCTCGAGGTGTGCTCGCTGCAGCTCTGACATACCCTCCTGCCCTTCGGCCACGGCGGCGTCCCCATTCTCAGCCTCACCGTTCTTTTTCGCTTTGTTCTCTGCCAGTTCCAACTTGGCCTTTCTCTGCTCGGCCATGCTGCGGTCTTGCAACCGGTTGCGCCGAATGTACTCGTCAATGCCTCCGTAGTCCTCCTGATCCAGCATGGAGAACTCGAGCTCTTCGGTTGCGTCTCCTTCGCCGGCAAACACCTCAATGGCTATGTTAAAGGTCCGCTGCAGAATGCTTGTGTAGCTTGTCGCAGCGATGCGACTCAGCGGGATGAACATCAAGGGCTTCTTGAATCCCCAGAAAATCCCATTCTCAAGGAAGAAGAGGTATCCATCCTTGGAACCCCTGAAGGCCTTGACATGCACAGCCTTTTCGCTTGGCCGGTGAGGCTGCTTGACCATGCTGTGGAACTTGTTGGGATTGGCAGAGATGATCTCGACGTCGTTTCCTGCAGGCTTGAGATGCCTGTTCAGGGCCCAGTGAAACAGGGACTTGAATGTGTCGGAGACGGCCGCCGCAGTCCCGGATTCTGGGCCAGCCACTGTTCCCTGCTTCGGGGCAGTTGAGGGGACAGTAAACACGAGTGGCTCCTCGGTTGGCGGGTTGGTCTTGGACGGGAGGCACGTGCCTCGAGGGAAAATGATGTAGTTGTGCTGAACTTGGGTCTTCTCGGGAACGGGAAGATAAAAGACATACTCTGCTCCATATCAGCATCGCGACAAGGTCAATTGCGGTGGCGTGCATACCAATGTCCTTCCAAGCATACGTTATGGCCGGAATAGGTGCCGTGGTCCCTGGTGCCCGAGCATAGATGTGGTGCGCGGTGAAACAGAGCTCAAACTTCTTTCTCTGGGGCACGGAGACGGAGATCTCTTTGATTTCGAGAAGGACGGACTCGTCTGCTGCATTGACGGTTATGTTGACATTGGCCTTGGTGCCGTTGGCGCTTCCCTTCTGGTCCACATCCACCCGTCGTTTCTTGTGCGCCGGCTCGCCCTGGATCGTGTCGTACACGTGATTGGCAATCTCGTTGAAGAGGGCGACTCTGCTCGGCGAATCTGTCACGAAAGGTCAGCCCGGCACGGTGCGCTGTTGTGAAATCAGGGGCGTGTTTACCAGCGGCCTTCTGGATGTCCTGGAGAATGTCCGGACGGGACTGGAACACGAAGCCGAGCTTCTGGGTATCGAGCTTGGCGCCCATGGTGGATCCGCGAGTCCAGGGTGCGGCAAGTCGGCGGAGTGGTGAAGATTGGAAAAGTTTTGCGTGTGAAGGACAAGGACGACGTATTTGTTGTTGGCCATGGGTAGGTGCGGCATCGTCATTGTCAATTTCCAAATTCCTATGTATGTACCTACGGACGCGATAAGATAAGGGCGTCCACGGTCGGGATTGGTGCCAGGGGACCTTAGTCATTCGCGTCAGGGCGCTTGTGCCAGTTAACCGCTGTAACCTAGTGGTTCCACGGCCCTGAGAATGGGGCCTTCAGGGGGCTAGGCCGCTCCACTGGCGCTACGTAGCACCTGACGTCAGTTGACGCTGCCCCGCGATATTCGCCGAAGTATCCTATCCTCGAGCGTCAAAACATCGCGACACCATCGCGCACTACATACCACGTACGACGAAGCGTTGGCCTTTGCGGTTCTTTCGGGGTTTGCGCAGAGTGGTAGCATGGCGACCCAGTTCCCCAACGTCTACCACCACCGGAGGGTTGCCGAGACCGCGTCCAAGGCTTGCGACGTGTGCTACAAGCCAAGCGCTTCGGTGTTGATCACGCCGGATAAAAAGGTGCATAGAAACGCTGGCACTGCGTAACCCCGGGCTAACTCCCAAGGCTGCTAGGATTTCTTCTTTGTGTGTCCCGCCCATTTGAAGGACCAGTACTTTTGCACGCCCAAGATCGATCAAGATGCTGTAAAGGCCAAGCGGGAGAAGGAGCTCGAGGAGGAAAAGGAGCGTCTCAAAAAGGAGTACGAGGAGAAGCAGCGCAAGAAGAAGGAGAAAGAAGCTAGCAAGGACAAAGATAAGGAAAAGAAAAAGGATAATGACAAAGACGACGACAAGGGGAAGGACGACAAGAAAGACGACGACAAAAAGGATGCCAAGGATAGCAAGGTATGTCCAGGACAACCATATGAACTAATGGTCAGGTTCGTATTATGATTGATACTAAGTCTCGTCAGGACAAGGAAGCAACCGCTGAAGAGCCCCGAGTATTCGAGTTGAAAAGGTGCGTGAGTTGTTCCTAGGTATCGCGCCGTACTAACAAACAAAGCTCTTTCTACCAGCAACGCTTGATGAAGAAGCGGCAAGCCGAAGCAGCAAAACGAACCAGAGAGCGCGTCTCCCAGCCTGGCTATTTTCCGTCTGTTCCCAGGGACGACCCCAGCTGATCTCCCCAAGAAGCCAGTTGCAAAGACATGCGAAGCACGCTGCCGGCATCCCGACCGACTCAGGCGAGGGACGTGTTCTCAAAACACAAAGCTCTCCTAGACTACTGGTGGTGCTCTGTCAAGATCACGCCGGAGTTTCTTGTATCCAGGACGCTAATACCCGTGCTGAGCCCCGAGTCACCAAGTTTGGTAGATGATGAATGAAATATCACACCTTGAACTCACTGCGAAACTCGAAATTTCATCTGGATGTAACGCTTGGTTCAACATCACCCTGTTTCATGGGACGTATAGGGCAGACTGACTCTTTGTTAGCGAGTCTATTCTGGTCCTTAATGGGCTCATATATCAATTCTAACCCATTTCCAAAAGTTGCCGCCCCTTCCAATCCAAACACAATATTAGAGGAGGCCCCATCGATGTCTGGCTCTTTAGAAAGTGCTGGGATCCAGATATAATCAGAGACATCACTTCAGCAGATAACTTGTCGGACTTGAACTAACACCCAGATCAAGTACAAATTTCTGCAACCAATTTACCATTATGACGACAGGCCTTTTGCACAATCTCGACAAATTCCAAGCTGTTGTTTTCATAGAGCTGATTCGAAACTCCTTCCACTACCGCAGCCGTCGCTCAAATTACCAAGTGTCGTCGGGCTACCCTGGAGCTTGGTCAGTAATGGACATCTGCGTCCAAGTCGCAAGACAACCGCAAATAACCAAGCTCTACACTGAACAGTCTCCTGTATCCGCCTCACAAAGAAAGCCATATCCTCAAGGAACAACTAGACAACCATCCTTATCCTCCTTCAAGGCCACGCCCCATCTAGAAGCCCGTATTACGCTGCAAACCTTGATGTTCGGGCACTCCCCGGAGGTACCATGGCCGAGTCGGCGATGATGTTGCTCCTGATCCCCGGAGCTAATTGCGCCATGGGCCAGAACTCTGGTTATACGGTTGTCAGCAAAGAGCTTCCCCAACACCTTGGTCTTCACCCGACTTTGCCTGGGGAGACTTGGCGCCGTGGCGTTCACGCTCGTTCCTGATGAGGGTTGAGTCTTGTCGTTTGTCGCCAACCAACCAACCGACGGTACGGTTCACCGAGCGCCAATACCCCGCTAGACAGATCCAGATGCCAGACAAGGCTGGGCGAGACACTTCAGCCCTGTGGTTGCCTTTGCGGTGGCTTAGGGCCAGAAACCTCGGACTAAAGTAAGCCGGCTGGGATCTGGTCCTCGATCCCCCCGGTCTAGTTGTAGGGCTTTCGCTAGCAACCTGGAGCAGCATCTTTGGCGGCCGGATCCCTGACTAAAACCAACTTAGACGCTGCCTCGCAGGCTGAAACCTGGTCAATACGAAGTCCCTGCTGCCACAGGGCTGGGCTAGTGGAAGCCATCGCCAAGCCCACACCCCCCCCTTCTTCTCGCAAACTCCACGACCGTCGTCCTCGCCATGTCACAATGACGGACCCCGAAGATCCACGGGTCCGAACCAGTCTCTTCTCCGCAATAGGCAGAAATCGAGGCTGCCCACGGCGTCGAGCACTGCGGGGACCAGAACGGTTCTAGCGCTTACATGCTCACCCTCGGCCGCAGGGCGCACTATCTTGGTCAGCAGCCCGGCTTCTCTGCAACGGAGTGGATGTGTCTGATCTCGAAATAGTCCTCGAGTTGTCATCATGAGACATGAAGCGTGGAAGGGAAACCGGCTCCGCTCCTTGCGTGGTGCTTGGGGGCTTGGCGATATTCGCACTTACACCAGATCTAGAAGCACTCCCGTCACCTCAACTGCAGTCTGCAGGCCCAGGGTCGACGGCATTTACCGTCCAACAGCAGGACCGGAGATATTGCTGCACCCGCCAGGACCCCCCCATGTCCTGACAACGGCGGTGTCGTTGACCAACTGCCTTGCCAAAGGGGAGGGGGCTGTCTCGGTCGACTGGAGCACCACGGGTGGGAGTAGGGCTGTGGACTGTGGCGCCCACCTAGCTGCAAAAAGAGGTTGTGACAGGTGAGCCCAGACAATCTGCCTTGCTACGGCTACCCGTGGCGCACACACATCTCCTGGAGAAGACGTAATCAACATGAACCACCACTAGCTAGCCACGATGCTGCAGCCGCGAGAAGGCGGATCTGGACATTGGGCGTCGCCGACGACATATCGAACGAGTGGTTTCCGAGCACATGCGGAATCGCGAGATCGCACCCCCTCCTCGGTTGTCGAGATGATGACTGCAGGACGGAGCCTTGGAGTGGCACGCATGCATCCCTCTCCTGCTAGCGGCACGGCACCAGCCCTAATCAACTCGGCCGTCTGCAGTTGGTCCATGCCATGCTCCCACCCGGACCGGACTGAGTCCCCAGTTGATGCTGGAGCTGCACAACCTGCGATGGCTTCGTCTGGACGCCTCGCCAGCCCTCCCCTCCCCCAAGTACATCTGACATGGCGCACGGTGGCCGTGCTATGCGACCCCCTCTCGAAGCATGCATCCTGATCGAGTTTCAACGTAAACGTCGTCTCTCCGGCCGCGGGACTAGCTTTGAACTACCGACAACTTGGATATGCCGCCTGGCTGTCGACCGCGGATGCTCCTCTGCGTTGTCAGCCCCGGCTGGATGCAGGCTGGATGCCCCCCCCGGCGCTAACACGGGAAAAAAACGCCCGACCAGGCGAATGCATTGGAGACATGCTGGATGCATCTCGATGGCCGACCTGCCACAAAATATCTCATGCTGCCTACGGGGCTGCTTTCCACCGAGTCTTTCCAACCCCGCCGTCCAAGAGCCAAGGCGTCCGTCCATACTCCCCAGCCGGGCACCAAGTCGTTCGTCCTGGGGTCTAAACTAGCCTCGCCAAAAGCCACAAGGCGTCCCGGCGAGGCACTTCATCGCCATAGACGTCCCAGGGAAGCTCGGGAGGGGGGCGCTGGGTTGGGGTTGCAATGCACACCCTCCGCAAGCCGCGAGTTGGAAGCCCAAGCTTGATATCCTCGCTTGCTGTATCTGCCCGTTTGCGATCGGCACTCAATGGCGTGCTTTCAGCGCGGGACGAAGACTCAGGGGCGTGTGCGGAGGAAGTACTCGCAACCCGTCAGACAAAAGGTACTTGTGGTGGTTTGTACCTCCTATCCTACCCCTGGGCGCCTCTCCAGACCAGGACCCACGGTTCGAGCCATGCAGGCCGGTGTGTTTCCTTGCTATGATTTCTCTAGCATTGCAACGATGGAACGCTCCTCCCCCGTCCTCGGGCCGGCTTGGGAAACGTCCCCCGCCCGATCGACACCCCCGAGAGGCCGGCGACTACAAGGGGTTCTCCGAGAAGTCGGGATCGGAGCGGGTCTCGCACTCGCACCGCAGAACCACCGTCGCCGCGGCCACGCCCCGACATCATCGACCGAGCAGTGGATGACGCTGACAACGTCCTGCCTAATCCGCTCGGCACAGCCAGCCGCTCGACGCCCCGAATAGGCAAGCTCCGGGTTGCGAAAGGCGGCTCCAGCGCTCTACCATCCAAAAAAAATAATGGCTGCCTGAACACAACCTGCACCTGTACGCCAAGCTGAGAACGGACAAGGACGACGCGGGTCAGATGGGCTGCCGACGAAGCGTCGTAGGCTCGGAACCCTGGAGGTACCAGCCGCCAAGGGATGAGCTTCCAAAGACGGCAGATCGAAGGAGGGAACAGGTCGATTCGGAGAACGTGGCGGCTCTGGATGGCTCCACCGCGTGATCCTCTCGCATGCCAATACTATCCGGAAGCGGTATCAAGACTCGAGGGTGGGCATCTGGGGCCTTTGATACCCGAGAACGAAGACGTCGTCTGAGCAGGCGCTATGGATGGCTACGTCACAGTTGAAGCTACCCCGCCAGTGGACAATGGCAACAGAAGGGTCTCGGAGTGGACAGTTGAGTCGCGAATATGTCCGGTGACGATGGTGGTGCGTTGAAGGCGATTGATACATCGAGGTGTCATGTTGAACCCCCGTGCTTTGTCACGACGCCGTCATCTTTCTAAAAAAGCATGAGGAACGTTAGAATTCAGTAAACATGACTAAAGGCTCGGACTTCCGAACCCCTTCCTGTGTTTATATCGATTAAGCACTTGGGGCGGCTTATATCCACCAACTTACTAAGTGCCGGCGCGTAGATGAAGGGCGGGTGTTATTGTCTGACAAGCAGCGATCCTGTGGAGCCTTTCCCCCCCCAACCTCCAAGATGCATCCGATGAATTCTCTCAATGTCACACAACTCGGAGTGTCGCTTGGGACGTGCTGTGTATGACGGTGATGACAGGAGCCACGATCGTGGACGGTGACTGGCTCGCTCGCGATGCTTACGCCCTAAACATGGCTGGGTTTAGGACGGCGATCAGAGTCCGAGCCGCGAGCCATAAGCAGCGGGCGGGTTGTTCGCTTATGATTACGCTGATGGGGTATTTCTTGTGCTTGTCGAGTCCTAGATCGTGCCTTTTAGGTGCGTTTGGTCTGCAGGTATCGTATTAGGGCGAGTAAGGAGTCTGGCTTACAATATCGGAGCAACGTCAGATGTTGACTTGCCTGTCGCCATTCGCACGACATGTCCCAAACAGGCAATTTACTTCTGCCCTATCGCCGATATATCTCCAACTCATGGAGCGGTGGCAGCGGAGCCTTTCCGTCAGGGTGTGGCTTCAGCGGCGAGTTAGTCTTGATCGACCTTGCAGTCACACTCGTTCGCCCGGATATATCTCAGCACATTGGACTACATCGGACAAAGGACGTGCCGTAATTGGTAAGGCGAGAGCAGAAAAAAAATGATAGTGTCACCGCCTGGGAAGAACAATTGCAGGGCTAGTCCAAAGTGTGTGTGGGATGCACTCAAGGGCCACGATGAATGGGGTGGAACACCAACGGGGCATGCGGTCAGGGGTGGTGGACAAGCTCGGTGGTTTGCGGGTGCATGACAGCCCTTGAGGCTTGAATATGATTCTGAGCAGTGAGAAACATCGTCTCAGTCCGAGCCTAGTGCTGAGCTTGCTGAGGTAACTCTGGAAATCCTCGAGGTCTTGGGTCTTTGGTTCTTCGCTTCCTTGACAGTTGACACATGCCGAATAACCACCCCTCCTCCACGAGGAACTTCCTTGCCCGCACCAGGAACCACCCGATCGTCCCGTCGACGTCTGACGATCTTTCGGTTGCGCCCATCACGAGCCCCTCCTCTTCAGCGACCGCCCTAAGAGACGTGACCCATGCACGGGTGTTTCTACACCCCGTAAGCCCTAATGGCTTCCCGATTAGAACCACACCCTTCCTCCCCCCCGTCGTTTCTTCTGATCGGGTTTTTGAGCGCTTTCCGCTTCTGACAATGCCGTGGGAGATGAGAATGCCGGTACGACAAGAGAGAAGTGGCTGGCAAGGGAGGCCCGGTTGTCGGTGGAGGAGGATAGGACCTGCGGTATCTTGTGGCAGGCCAAGAAGTCGGGGTTCCGGTGGGGCCTTGGGGGCAACCAGCAGGGGCTCGGAGGCTCGGAGGCTTCTGGACGGAGTCTTGCTGACGGCGACTCGGGGACTAGGCGTAGCTGGACGTGACTGCCCTGATGGTCGGCGGTTTACGCATGATTCTCCTTGCCCGGCCGTCATAGATGCCCGCCACGCGGTGGTGCGCCAGGCGGCATTCGAACACCCATGCTCTTGCCCGTGCCAAACTCTCTCTTGAAGACATCGTCGACCTTGGCGCGCTGGAGCGAGAAGGCGGGGGATATGTAGTCGCCGCAAGAACACCTGAAACCCTTCCAATCGTAACGGCCCACGCCGGCACCGCACTTGTCCTTGGGGCAGATAAGCCGGCCGTTGAGCTCGCCTTGCTCGAGTATGCTGCGCATCCAGCTCAGGGGCTCGACGAAGAAGTGCTGACAAGCAGCGGTGGAGTCCTTCTTGGCGGGCTTGTGGTCGACGATGAAAGGTGCCGTGACCAGAGTGCAACGACACTTCTTGCACCGCAGACTGAGGCCAGACTCGTCGCGGGGCTGAACCTCCTCGTCCTCGAACCTCAGCCTTGTGGGGGCCTGACCGATCGCTAGTCCCTCCTCCACCTCGCGCATATACGCCCAGCGCTGGTATACTGAATGGGTTTCAACATCGTCGGGACAGCCCATCTCCCACCAGAGCGCCAGCTGGTCCATGAAGCCGGGATTGGGCTCCGCCATTGGCCTCGTCCGACGGACAAAGGTCAGCGCGGCGTGCACCGCCTCGGTGGAGGTTTCCTTCCGCGATCGTCCCTGCGCTGACGAGGCTGGATGCGCATGAGTTGGGTCTGAGAGGGCAGTTGGGGTGATGTTGGGATCGAAGCGGTTAGGATATCGCCAGAGAAGGTAGGCAATGATGACCGAGACCGATCTGGACTTCCCAGCGGCGCAGTGGACAAAGACGCCTCGGTTGTTCCCGTCACCTCCAAGGGTCAGGTTTTCGACGCTCTTGTCCAGAGCCGCATCGTCGGCTTCCTGAGTCTCCACCGCATTATTGCTGTTTCCCTTGCTAGATGCCCGTAGTCCACCGTCGATGAACTGAACAGCATTGGGCAGCTCTACCAGTAAGTTTGCGTCGTCGACATCGTCGATGTCAATGATGAGATGACGGAACTCCTTTCCGTACTCTGACCAGGGCTCGTCCTTGAAGTTCTTGAGGCTAGACGGGTCAAATCCGACTACGGACAGGATGTGCGTGATGCCGCGTTCCGATAAGGAATCAGAGCGGCGCAAAGCCCAGAGCCTTCGCGAGGGTTAGCACAGGTGCAGTCCGCCAAGAAAAACAAATGAGGCTCAGCCTGCATATCGCGGCTGACAGTCAGAGTGATGTACTTACCCACCGACATACAACTCGTCCTGACCTTCGATTCTACTGAGCGCCATCTCGACGATACTCTGCTTGAGCGACTCTAGCTCTCCGTCCTGGAACCGATGCCCGAATTCCTCCCACTGCTGCAGGCGCGTGCCCTGCGGTTCCGATTCCGCCTCCGCAGTCTGGTTGGCGCTATGCAGCGAGTTGTCGTCTTTCGGGCCCTCCAGCTTGAAGGCTGATTCAAGCACCGACCCGGTAATGGACGGAGCCTCAGTATGCCTTGACGGGATTGTCGTTGTCCCTGCTTGATGAGGCAGGCAGCAAGGCTTTTTGTGTCGTGAGAACTATGGCGTGCGGGTTCGCTGGGGAGAATCGTTGTACAAGGCCAGATTCCAGCCGTTGTTCTCACCTAATTTGATGTCTGTGATTATCTCGGGTATGCAGGAGATCAAGGTAGGCTGTAGATAGTAGTTGATCTCGACCCTCATGACTCCTCGCCGACTTGCCTCTTTTTTCTCTGGAGTTGCCCCTCCTTGAACCGCGCCACACAAGCTACCCCGCCAATACCCTTCCACCAGCCACAGTCATCAAGCCCGCACCAGCCACCGCCTCGGCGCAGGACGTTGCTACGTACCTACTGTCCGTGTTTCCTGGAGCTAGCCCGAGCCAGGCAAGGACTTCGTAAACATGGCTGGCGTCCTACGTAGCACGAAGACAATCAGCCTCACCGCGTGGCCCTGTAGGGCTACTGCGTGCACAAGACGAAGTGCTAAATTAGGTACCGCGTAGGCCTACCGCGTACCTAGCAACTTTAGTTGGCAAAACTGATATCGCCCGGACTGCATCCTCCGCCTATTGTCTCACAGGCAGCGCCGGGCAACTGTTTGTAATTACTTCCATCTGTCATATCACCCGTGCCAGCCCAGACTCTCTGGATCCCGCCAGGCCGGTACCTCGCTCCCTAGGACGCTACGGATAGGGCGCTCTCGATCCCAGGGATTGTCGCCTGCTAGGCCCTAAACCTAAATCCATCGCTCGCCAAGCCGTCTCTGCTTCATCTCGTTTTTAGGGGGGGCTTGCGAGGGCGCCAGCGAGTGCCCGGCCACTGACTAAAACATGCTCGCACGGTTGCTCTGGCCTCTGGCTTCAGCCCCTTCCGCAGTCTCCATCCTCGCGCGGAATGCCAAACCCAACCTAAAATCAAACGACTTCAAATAACCCAGAAACGAAATACGGACATTGAGAAGACACGCCCTGCGCGTGCTGGTCTCTCTACTAAGTTAGTAGCTACGTTGACCCTGCTCCACTTCCCCAGGGGCGGGTGATTTGGCGTCTCGCTCTCCATTCCACCCCAAGGTCTCTACTACGGAGTAGACCATGGTCCAGCTCCTCGAGTTCTCCCTAACTTACTCCGTACTTCCCAAGACATACGCATTGCCGTATCCGTACCGCATCTTTCTTCGGGTTACGGCGCTATACACCTCCGTTCTCCGCTCCGTGCTCCGCTCCGTGCCATGCTGAGATTACCCACCTCCTCCTCCTCCTCCTCCTCCTCCTTTGCGTATGCCTCCACCTTCCTCCATCAGCTGAGCTGATCCTGTCTGGATGGCACCGGACTGGACTAGAACTAGCGACATACGTAGCGCCTTACGTAGTAGCAGCTACCATCTTGCCCAGGCGGAGCTAAAACGACTGAAAGCTGAAAATTAGACACCACGCAATCACACACCATCCACCACACACCATTTTCCAACACGGATTTCCCAAACCAGAAACACGCAGCGTCTCTCCGCTCATCCATCGCCGTTTTGCGACCTGTCACCGTCTCTCGAAAACGCCAATGGCGTTTTTCCAGCCTTAAAAGGCTAGCTGTGCCAAACCGAGCCTGCCGGGGCCGGGGCCTCTGTCAGCTATCGTAACATACAATCATCTCACATCCAACTGCTGCTAGCCTTTCCATGTCATGCTCGCACACTGGGATTCAAAGTCGTTCTGCGTTATTTGGTCTTTGTCTGTACTGACCCCAATCCTGCATGCCCATTCCAGACCATGCTACCGGTATCCCTATCCTTTTTGTGCCGTTACCCATGACATAATAAGCTGTGCAGCTTCAAGCTGGAGCTTTGTGTACATAATGCAAAGTGGTTTCCTCCGTCATCCCTACCTTTGCCGTCTTGCGGGGTATATATAATTACAAAAGAACACAGTAATAAATCCGAAAGGCCAAAAAGACCCGAAATGTGTACCCTCTGCCTCATGGCATTGCTGGCTTCCCCCGTATTTCTCCTTTCTGTTGCGAGCACCGTAACTGTGCAGCCTGCCAACGCCAGGCTCAAGCAGGGGTCTTCAATTGAGTAAGAAAGTAGCGCGGCCACAAACTCAAGGCCCGGTGTTGTGCCCGTTCCATACAGTCACCACCCATCCGCAGTAGTTCCCTTCTTTCTTTACCTGTGTCGCATGCGAACCACCGCCGCCGGACTAGGCCAGCGTTGACTTCTTGGACGCCCGAGCGAAGACAGCTGCCCGTTTCCATCTGTGGAATGCTGCAAGTGCCACTTATTGGATCCGGCCGAGTCGTTGCTAGCTCTATGACCTTGTGGAGTGACAACCGCCTCAGTCGTCATTGCTCGTAGCCCAAACCACTGCGGTAATGGCACCATCCGGTCATTCGACTGCACTTCAGTTGGGCACAGAGAACTGGACATGTGTGCTTTTTGGGTGCGCAGTCGGGGCCGCGGAAAGCCCCGATTCGGTTGCGGGAGATCAGCGCACGCATGCTAGACGCACGTTGATTTGCTTTGGTGTCGACGTATCTGCACGCCGCGGCACAGCGTGCTGCAAGCGTAGCAGAGTTTTTGCCCCTCCAGGCCCGGCCATCTCAGTCGATGCAACGCCCTGCAGGTATACCGTTCTGCTTGCGTTGATGTCATGGCGTTTGTGTCCGCGTCTTCAACAGGCGCATGTTGCCGACCATGCGTCCTCCATGAACTTCAAGGCTCTATCGTCGGGCTCTTGAGTTCTTGGGTTCCTGTCCATCGTCCGCGGTTTGATACACGCCGCATTTAGACCAACTGGGGGGCATGGCGACTTCTTGCTGACTCCTTTGGCTGATACCCCGCTTGGCTTAACCTTGTCAACCACTAATCTTCACCCCCCAACACCCCTACCCTGCTCAGTCCCTCACTCAGCGGCCAAAGGATTGGTGGTTGAAACGTCCGTGTGCGGCACTCGAGCTGTTGAACCCCGGACCGCGCTGATCGTCGAATTCCTTCACCTAGGGGGGTCCTCCTCCAACATACAGGCGTTCTCCAGCATGTTTGTCCACTTGCCGCTCGTGCCAGCGTGGCTGTGCTTGAGATGCTGTCTGAAATGATCCGCCCGATAGAACTTCTTGGACGAATTGCACTCCCTAAACTTGTGTGTCTCTTGCAAATGTCGAATCCGCTCGTCCCAGTCCTGTTCAGTGGCAATTCTGGGTCCATTTGCTCCCGGGCCTCGTCCTGACCGTGGGAATTCGTCACCACAATAGCCACAAGTGTCAGCTTCTCCAGGCCTGTTAGTTGAGTCGTGAAATGCACGGTCGTATCCAGAGAGGGCCGAGCAGGACCAAGAATGGCGTCGAACATGGAGCGAGTTTTGATGGCGTTCGGCTTCGTTCTTGTTCTTGAACCTGTTTCCACAGAAGGAGCAGTTGTATTGCTTTTCGGCTTCGTGAGCACTAGTTCATGGTTAGCCCCACGCTCTCGACTTTTTGTAAGCAGTAGATGCCCATCCTAGTCGCGGAGCCACGCCAATCGAAATGCTGGGATTGCTCGCAAACAATCTTGGGACAACATTGTGCAGGTAATCCGTTGGGGTCAATACTTACTTGAGTTCTTCGGCCGTCTCGAACCTTTTTGGCTTCTTCGGGCAGCAGTCACACATGAAGAATTCCTGGAGCTTGGGGCCTCCTGGCTTCTGTACCTCGGGGATCTTTCTGGAGCTGGCACCGGAGACGGTCCTCGAGTGGGCTGCCCCCCGACCAGAAATAGAGTTCCTTGGGCTAGGATTGAGGGACATGGGGGTAGTGTGGGGAGAGTTGCATGAAGTCGGGGAGATGCCACCCGGTGACAGACCAGGTGAGCGTCGGCCAAAGGAGTTGGCAGTGGTGATGGTAGAAGGAGGCACTGACATGGCCGACATGTATGAGTTTGACCTTGATGTTGAGGGCAGCGACGACATGGTTGTGCCCTGGGTGATGGTGCTAAGGCGGGGTGTGGGTGAGCCGCGGGATCGGTGGGTGAGATCGATCTGAGTAGCGAGAAGAAGCTCCTCCGGCGGGCTGGCTGCCCTCCGCTTCTGACCACCAGCCGGGAGGTACGCATCGTCGATATGCAGCCTCTTAAGAGACGACGTCTCGTCAATCTCCATGTCGTCGGGGCCATTGAGCTCGTAGCTGCCCTGTGTTGAGGTTGCGTCGTCGCTGTTATTCCTCCTAGAACGTGTTCGTGGGGAATGGTCCATGTCTGAACCATCGTTGGGCGAGCGATCCCCGTAGTGGAAAGGAGCACTTCGGGGAGAAATGGCCGAGTGTAGTGGCGTTTCGGTGAAGCGGGCTGGGGAGCCCAGGATACTGCGGGTGTGGATGGGGAGCTGAACAGGAAGACTCAGCGCGGGAGGGAACCTGCCCTCGGCGGGGGGCCTTCTGGGTAGCAAATCGTTCACTGAAGCACTGAGAAGGGATCGAGGGGGTGACCTTTCCAGCATCCGGACAGGGTCAAGCTTCTTTTTCATGCTATCGCCGTGAATGTCGGCAGGGGATTGGAACTGGAAACGGTTGTGATGGAGGCCAAATTCTCCCGTTCGTAGAGAGTCGCGAGTCCTGTGAGGGCCAATGTTGTTAGCTGACTTGGTCCAGTCTAGCTGGCAAGGGCTCGTCTGCAGCCATGGACCGGTGACGGGAGAGAACTCGGGCTCATACCTGTCAGTGGAATAGCTGGAATAGCCTTCGTCTCGATCGCTGGTGAAGCTGTTGCGGAAGCCACCGATTTCTCTCCGCTGATAGCTCGGTCGTTCCTCTGCGAAAGATGAGGCCATGCTCCCATAACCACTAGCAAAGGATGCGGGGCCGGGGCCAAAGTCTCGCTTGTCTCGCATGTCTGGAGGAAGGTTTGCTGGTTCAGTGCCGGGAAGGTATCGAGGTGGAGGTAAGGGGGGAGGGACGTCGTTTGTAGGTTGTATGCCGGGTATGGACATTGCCAGACTGCCGCTGCCAAAAGGACTGTCTTGATGGCTGGCATGGCTGCGAAAGCCGTCGGCCCCGGGCACTCTAATACTCGGGAGAGGAAAAGCCATGGCGGGTTATGTTGGAGGTTGACGACTCGAGCTGAGGATGGAGCACGAGGCGAGACAATGGAAGCTGAATGTCGGGATGACTTGAACCAGGATGACGACAGCAGGAGCCAACACCGTCATAGAAGAGGTGGTCGAGGGGAGCGACCCTAATTTTTGCGTGGTCCCGTGTGGCTCCTTTGGGAATTCCCCCTTTGCCTTGTGGCTCGGTGTCGGGTCGGGACCGGGGTGAGAGCGGGTGGTTTGTGGGTGGCGATGGCTTCGGCTGGCCCGCGATGCAGGTCTGCAAGGTCCAGTGCTAGCTAGGTAGTCGGCTGGGGCCGCCAATTCCGGAGGAGCGACGATGGCGGCGAATGGCAGGGCGCGCTGGGGGGACGCTCGAGCTGAGGTTCAGACAGAAAAACGGAGCCGCAATATGAAGGACATGCGCGAGCGAGGGAGGCAGAAGTTGGATGTTGGATGGCAGAAGATTGGAGTATAGCGGAAGAAGGGAGAATGGAGTATGAGAATCGGAGCCGGAGAAGGTGGCGGGACGTGGAGTTTTGAAGGTGTACTTGGTGCAGGGCAGTCTTGTGTTGACGTTGTTCGCTCCTGCACTTTTTAGATGTCTGTGCTGGTGCTGGGGGGTTGCTGCATGGGGAGGAAGGAAGACACCCCCTCTGTGGACGATTCAAGGTTTGGGCGTGAGAGCAGCAAGAGTACCAGGTAACTTAGTAGCGGGGGGGGGACTGGGATGATCGGCCACCACTTTTCTGCTTGGACGGTTTGGTTCTGACTCTGACACACGCGCGCACACACGCTCACACACATGCACACACACACGATTCAAGGGAAGTGAATGTGTAAAAGGACTCCTTTCTCTCAGAGCAGAACAAAGCGTGAGAGAGAAGGATTAGGCGTGAGAGGATTATGGTCAAGATGACGGAAGGATGTGAGGGGAAAAAGAAGAACAATCGACGATGGAGGGAGAGCCAAGGGGGGGTGTGTGTGGTTTCTGCTGCGACGGGGGGCGTCTTCTTGGCCTTTTGGGTTGGCCTTGTTGGTGTCTTGGTGTCTTGCTTGGTGTCTTGCTTGGTGTCTTGGACGTTGCGTTGCGTGGCCCGTTAGGTTTCCCTCTGCCGTTGCCAGAGTGTATTTGTATTTACAGGTATGTACGCCGGTGTCTGACTCGACTCTCGCTGACTCTGATGCCGTCTCCGTCTGGTGGACACGGTAGCGGAACAGGACCCGCGCATAAGGACATCAAGGGAGACGCTGGGCGAATGTATTGCGATAGACTCGTTCTCGGTTTACAAACAGTACTCGGTGGTATGCCACGACTACATGGATATACGTACTGCATTAGGTATGGATGTGCGTACGTCTTGGGTCTTGCTTGCGTACCAACACGGTTCCGTTAATTAACACTCACCTCCTCTCCGCCTCCTAGAAATAAGAAGAGGCCCAGGGGGGCATGTGTAGTAGACTACCTAGGGAATCTCGACAAGGTCACCAACGCCCGAACCCTGACGTAGCGATTTAACGCTGGGCGTAGACAGGCTTCCAGGTGGATGCGAGAGCGAGTCCGTCTTCCTCCTCCCTCTTCTCCTCCACTGCCCCGCCTCCGGGGGTGTCCTGGAAGAGCCCTAGGAGGCTAGTTGGGAGAGCCCTCAAAGACGCCCTGGGAGCCCTGGGGCCCCTGTCGTCCGTCGCCTTGGAGGGCTGGGCGCGACGCTTGAGAAGGGGTAGGGCGGGAAGTGGTACCTCGTACATCCGTGGGCGGGCAGTGGGGTGCCGTGAGTGGTCAGCGAACTGCAGCCCCAAAGGGATGGCGCCGCGGGAGGGTGTAGAGCGTGGGGTTCAATTGGGGGGTGTAGGGCGGCCTTGGAGCCTTTGAGCCTAGAGCTGCAGGCGGCAACACGCCCCATGGAGTGTGGCAGGTACGCAGGCTTGGCGCCCTCCCAAGTACCTTCCTCATCCCTGAAGTTTCGCGGCCCATCTCCATCTCTCTCCATCTCGGCATCTCTGCACGCCCCCCTCGTCACCTCACCCTCACCCGTCATGACCCTCCTCATCCTTCGACTTGGACTGGCTGGCTCCTCTTTGCCCATTCTCACTCAGACTCGGTTTGGATCAAGACTCTTCCTACGAAGTACTCCGTGGCCAAGGGAGGTAGGGCCTGCGACACACCAAACGACCTGCACCTCTCTACCCACTGTCACGCACGCATCACAAGCCTTCCATGCGATACTGCACCACCTGCTGCTACGCCCTGCCGGACCCTCGCCCTGGACTCTAGGCTCTGAACTCAACTCTGGGCTCGCGTCTGAGGCCTTGTTGGGCCGTCAACGGTTGACAAGTTCCTTCGTTCAGTTCCTTCGTTCTATTCGATCCCTCCAATCCCTTGATAGATACGTCTTCCCCTCCCCATCACCCCATGCGTCTCTGAGGGCCTATCGATGGAGAGAACCCCAAAAGGCAACGCACCGGTTCCCTGCCACTGCTCAGTTAATGCAGGTCAACGGGCGTTTCTTGCTGTTCCATCCCAGATTTCCATGATTCCATCCCGATTCCATCATATCCTTCCTTACTATCCCGGCCCCGTCTCGTATCGACACCTCCCACCTCTTCTTTGTACCCATCTCCATCCCCATTACCTGCTCTATTCTTGGCTTAGCAGCCCACTTTCAGCCCCGTTGCACTGGCAGGGCGGCAATCCGCGCGCACCGCAAGGCGGGAAGAGCCTCGAATGAAGCCCTACCGAAAGCCTGGGCACAGCACTCTGCTGTAGCTGCCGCGGCCATTTGCAACTTGGCCCGCCTCGCTTATTATTCTGGCCTTGGCGGCTCAACTTAGCCTCGGCTGGCCAGGCCTCACCAGCCTAGTCAACTCATTCCTGATGAGTGGATGGCTGAGCCATCCTCGTCCGGTCAGTGGTGGCGCTAACTGGGTCTCAGAATTTCAAATACACAGTACGACGGCATCTTCCGTCCTCCCCTTACCCACGTCTTGCGTGTCCCCGTTGCGTAATTGTTCACCGAGCCCTGAGCGGCGAGTGCTCGACGAGCCCCGGAAGAAGCTCACCATCCCCGCCCGCACGAATGTCCGAGGAGTTCAGCCCAACTTGCTGAGACATGGCAAGAGTACTCTCAACTGCAGTACGCTTCGTATATGACTCGCCACTGCCAGGTCGGCAACCTCTAATATTCTCGTGACAACTTGACCGCTTAGTTCCGATTGCAGTATCGGCCCTTTCTGATGCCTATCGCGGACGCGAAATATGCAAACGCCTCGTCTCCCGCTGGAGTCTAATAAAACACAGACTGGCAGGCCAGTGGGGACTTGGCAGCGTGCAAGCATTCTGATGGACCCTCTCAACGGACCCCACGGGCCCGATCATCCAGGATCTCGTAACGCGGGGCTCATGGGCCGTGTCTGCTCTGTCGAGTTTGGAGGCTCATCATCTGACGGACTCAGACATCGCCTCGCCCTAGTTGCCTGTCATCAGCGCTGGCCGCGCCGCCGGGTTTTGGATGACTTCAAAGAAATGCAAATACTGTCTCCTAGTTGCCTTTGCTGAGGTTGCCGAGCCGTGGCTGACTTCTGGAATCCTGCCAGCCTTACTAGTGCATCCTCCTCAAGGCCTCTGCAGCCGACACGCGACCACCAGTCACGGCTCTCTCTTGTACAAAAAAGTCCCACTCGCGGAGCAGACAGGTCTTCTCATGGGCTGCAGTACGAAGTACGCGATCGTGTGGGATGGGATTCGGCTCAGGCAGCAGAATCTTTTTCACAATTGACGGTGGCTTCTGGATGTTCCCCCGCCCCACCTTAAGGCTTGAGCCATCAGAGCCATGGTGTTCCCTGCGGCTTGCAGTTGGCACTTTGTTAGTTTGTCATTTACATCACACACACACGCAAACAGCACGGTTTCAATCCATTTATGGATGCTCTTCTGCCTGGCGGGGTGACTGGGTCCAATTGGATTTACAGCGTCAAGCATAGGCAGCGTGGGTACGACAGCATGGACACGGACAGCAAGACCGGGAATCTAGCGTGCTCCAGAACGGGGAAGTGTTCAATCTGGTGAGATGAGGTTGTGGTATGGAGATGGAGCCATACTCTCCCTGTTATGTTCTGGTCAGCCCTGGAACTTTGAGTCCCGGCCCCCATTGACGGTTCTTGTCAGGCGGCTCTCGATATCGCCCAAGGAATGTCGCTCGCGGACCAAACTACACCGTAGGGTTGTGGGCGATTTAGGACTAAGCACGGAGCCTGGAAGGCATTCCTCCTACCTCGGGCTTGCATAAATCATCTTGAATGGATTGGCGAGAAGGATTGGCAGGTAAGACGGCAGTGCTACAACGAATGGCCGCTGACAAAGACGGCCTGAGCCCGGTCTGAAGGAGAGACCTGGAGACAAGAGGCATGGCACGCACCGGCGAAAGGCTAAGGAAGGCATCAGCGGCAAACTGAGCACCCTTGCAAAGCGTCGGATCTGCTAAGCCCTATAGATTCGTCAGTGCCCCGGGGCATGCTGGCTGCCTCAACCGCTCGCCAGCGAGCGCCGATACCGACAGCGGGCTTCCGGTGCCGTTAGGAGTCCTCCGCAGTGACACAGAACTATGAGCCACGACCAACTGGCCTGAGTCGCGTAGGCGGTGCGCCGGTGCTTGGTTTGGATGGACTCCAGCCGGAGTGACTTCGGAAAGTGCAGCGACGGCGTACCGGTTGCAACCAGTGCGCCACCCATTCCGCCCACACCCTTGCCGACAGCCCAGCCCACAAGCCCACGAGCCCCAAGCCACGAGCCACGAGGCCCCATCGACCTACCAGGCGACGTGCAATCAGACGTGCCCCTCCCCCTCAGCCCTACCGTCAATTCCCTGGTGGGCATGCCGCTGGGCCTTTTGAGTCTTGACCCTTTGGCTAGTGGCGGATCCACACGCTGTGGTTGGCCCCCCTCCCGAGGCTACCGAGGCAGGTCTTTCATAGGGCAGAAAGCAGCACGATGGATGCCGGTGCAGAGCGCCGGTCAAGATACGGAGTGCAATGTCATGGAACAGCGCTTCCCAGTTATGGGCTCCGTCGAGGGTGCGACCATGGCAGACACCTACCGGTAGCCGATGGCAAGAAGCATGCTGCCGGTGCGGATACAGAAGGGCCATGGACACCAGGCGCCGAGGCGGGTGAAGGACTAAACCAAGCATCCAGCATGATCCAACCAACATGGCCAACCCAACCGCGTTACGGCTCTACAGAGTACGAGTTTCCCGGCAGAGGCGTTGGTGTTGGTGTCGGTGGCCGCAGGTGTCAACATTGCCGTTTTGCCGGTGCCGATGCCGTTGGCCTTTTGTTGCCCGCCCAGGGTGACTGACGATTGGACGACTTGTTGTTGGTCCCCCGTTTCCCGTTAGGAGTGCAAAGTTTGCGGAACTGCGGTACTGCGGCGCTGCGGCACTCCGGCATTTGACGTTTACGAGTCCCGCCACATCGCACCCTCTGCAGCACACACACTCGCCCAAAGACATCCTCAGGGTGGAAAACCTAATCAGTGTAACTGCGCCGAGATACGAAGCTGGGCTAAGCGGAATGAGAGGAGACGATGTGCCAGACAGATGCCCATTTAGGGGCCTTGGTGCAACTCGGCAACTTGGTTGCGTCCGACGCACCGGAAGGGAGGCGTCAAGGGCATGGTGCTGCGCCACCCTAGGGCCCAAGCCGAGACGGACGCTAGACAGCGGTACAAAGCATGTTTGGGGAAACGAGGACTAAACCTGGCAGCCAGTCCAAGTTGCAACCCCCAAACCACAATCGCTTGACCTAGACTTGGACTATCTTCCTTGGTATCATCCCAACCAGCACAACCAAATCGCCTCAGCATCACCACCGTCAACATCGCAATCTTCGTCCTCGTTGCCGTGGCTAGCTTGTTTCCCATGTCGGGCAGCTTGCACCCCTGCCTGATCAAGGTCGCCACACCAGCCCACCTAGCTGCCGGCACGCCTATGTACTTGTGTACTCTAACTACTAGGGCGGTACTTCGTGTTTCCGCTGTGTCTATTCACAAGCACCCAGCCCCTCCCGTTGGCCAACGCCAACAGCTCCAACGCCATCGACGCCATGGCTTCCACAAGCCCAAAAGACCAAAAAATGCATAGCGGTAGGGCTGGTGTAAGACGCGCCTCCATCACTAGGCTCGGTCCCTCGAAGCTGCCCGAAACTTACCAAAGGAGTATGTACTCCGTCCCGGAGTCTTCGACCTGTCCGCGGATTCGTTCCCAAGGTTTTCTTAGAATGGCACTGACGCGCAAGCGCCAGCCATAATCAACGCGCCACCAAAACAGGTTCTGGGACTCGAAGCGTCGTCTTTCTTAGAGCCTATGGAGCTTATACGTACGACGATTGCGCAACTCTTTAGACGTGAGTGGCTCTTCGGGGTGGGGATGGCAATGGGGCGATGGAGATATTATGCCGGTTGATGACTCGCCTTAACATATCGTTGGACATGCATTCGGGTTTGCTCTCAGATCGCTGCCATCCCGCATGACCTGCCCTCATCTCCCGTCCCGTCCAAGTTGGAGCACCTCTTCCGTCTGCTGCACTTGGCAAGGCGAGTCGGTGGAGACTGCGACACTATTGAATTGCTCACCTTGGCAACATACAAACATGCCATCAGCTCTGCCGGTTGCCTGTCCCACAACTTGATCATCACCTCATAGCCGCCCTGGCATCAACCCCGTTCGTCATCGTCGTCATCGTCATCTGCCAGGCGAGGTCACCCACCATTCACTGTGTTCCGTACGAAGTACTATGTACCACGGGGTGTGACCCACCCGGCAGGGAATGAGGCCCGTCTTGCTTGTGGGTTCTCCCAACTGCCGAGCCACGGCAGGCGGTGCTGTACATGTAACTCACGGTGACTGTCAGAACCTTGGATCGACCTCGAAGCGGCCTTCATTTCACCGCAATGCCAAGCAAGCATTGCCTTTCAGGAGGGGGTGACGTATGGAGCGCCACGATATCCACCGTCTCCGCCTCTACCAACGAGTCCTTCTATTTGACGCAGCGCGAGCGAGTTTCTCTATGGCACTTTGCAAAAGCTTTAGCTTGCTCTGCTTTAGGGCTTTAGGAGAGCACCACTCATCCGTTGGTAGCCCGCGAAAGTCACGAGACACCGACCATTTGCCTTTGGCAGGCAGACGGTTGCCACCGCCTATGTGGAGATTCTACATATCCGCATTGGAATCTCCTGTTGCGCACAGAAAGCATCGTGCGTCGACTTACATTGTAACCAACATAGCATCTGTCGAGCAGCCTCCGAACGGAGTTGGTATCTGTGCTTGGTGTCGATCTCCCATGGGACACAGACCCAGGCCGGGGTTGTTTGACGTATGCAAGATCCCCTGACCCCTTTCTGTAACCAAGGGGGGAGTCAATATCCGAAGCCCAAGAGGCCGCGGGCCTAGAAGTCTTTCGGAGAATATCCCTAGACCCATCGGCATTGTCGACCTGTTTAGTGATCATATTACTGCACTCATACCCGGATATCCGGGTTTTCGGCCAGTTTTTAGGTGCTTACGTCCAGCCAGTAGCTCGGGTTCGGCTTCGGTCTCTCTTCCTGCATAGCCGGCCGGCGTCCTGTTAATAAGGAGCCACTTTTTAAGAAAGCAGTTCCTGGCCCTTTTGCACAGAGCCCAGCTGGCCGATGGAGACGCCGAACGGAGGATGCCGTTGCGGCCATGCACGACGCTGGCGGTCGGCTGTACCCGTCATTCCTTTGCGCTGAGAGGTCAGTTTGTCTTTTACCAGCCCGGATTTGGATATCGAACAAGGCACTGGAAGGAGGGGGGAAAGCCAAGCTTTTGTCTACGCCGAAGATTGTCGGCCCCGGTCTTCCTCCTCCGCCCGTCAGCAGGATTGTCACCGCATTCAAACACGAACCTTGCTGCATTGGCATTTTGTGTGTACGAAAGCGTGTATTGTGCGAAGTACGAAGCAATTAGTGGGCAGTTCTAGCAATGCAGCCACCACTCGCACAGCCCTCCCCCCTCGCAGGCTTTCCTGGCCCAGGTTTCTGGGATTGGATACGAGCCTCGTCTTGGCCATGCAGCTTGAAAATTCAGATCCCGCTCGAAAGGGCTGCCAGGTGCATCCCGTGGCGATGCAACGTTGGGTGGAGCAGCAAGAAAGCTTGTCGCTGCATCTCGTTCTTGGAAGAGGCAAAGAAAACAAGGTCGAATCAACGGGTGGGCAGCAGTTTCAGTTCTCAAGGTTGAAAAATGCCACGCTGCCGTGCCAGGCTAGATCGGGCAACGTGGTTCATCTTTTGCCGTTGTCAGACGCTCAGCCACCAGATTGACGAAGCACGAGGCCCAAGGAACAAGCTGATGCTGTCCCTGACCTGCCTGCACGCCCTCGACGCAGCACGACCACCCAGTCCCCTCGCAGGGCTGGCATGGCACCCCAGCAGAGGCACGTGTTGCCGAGGAATGACAGGATGGCCTTGCCTGAACCCTACTGTTCGAGGCCATTATCGAGATATGGTGGCTGTGAATGAGATGTCACGCATGTGGTGGTTCGAGGCCCCAGGCGCGCCGACCGACTGTTGCTCGATATCGCATCGCACCACACAACTATGTAAACAGCACTCTCTAGCCCGGGTTCCGGCCAATTCGTAAGAACTAACGAGACGTCACCAGCTGGGGCGCCGACGCGCCACCAGAATCGGGATGTGGGAGAAAGGTTGCCCGGGGCCGCGCCATCATCCTGCGGCTCAACCACGCGGGGCGAAATAAGGGAATGAGCCCGATGGTTTTGGTGTGCGAGGCCGAGAGAGATCGGACTCTCTGTCTGCCTCCAAGCTTACTGTGGCTCGAGGTCATGCGACTTGCCATGGCACGGCGTGCTGAGCTAAGGACCCAGTAACAGCGGTGGTGGAGAATCGGCTCTTCAACCATGCTACAAATGTGGTTCAGTTGCGAATGTACCGGTGCTAAGACCCCATTCATCTTGTATTTCGTCAGGGCATTCTACACAAGGAGCGGCAGAATAGGTACCTGGTGCATGCAAGCTACCATGTACGAGAAGAGCAGCACTCCGCGGACCCCGACGAACGATTGAGCACTTGCTCCGTCGCCGCGCACCTCGTATGCTGAGTCAAGAGAGCATCATCACGGATGGGCGAACGGCGGCATGATTCAAGATAGCCTTGGCAGGCAAGAACAGTAACTGCCAGTACTTTGCTCAGGCCACGCCCAAGGTCACTCGACAAAGGGCGGGACGGAGCGGGATCGAGATTCTTGGTGTCAGGCAAAGGGGATCGTGTCCAGCTGAACGCGCGTCCAGTTAAACAAGCGGAACAGGGAAGCTGGAACTTGTCTCTGACGCCGTAGGGCTAGGCATTCGTGGATTCGGATTAGCTCTCCAAACGGAGGCGCGCTATCGAACGTCTCTAGCACGAGTCGGGCAAGACGAGGGAGGGGCGTGTGAGCGCAAGCGGCAGAAAGGGATGGCTAGGCTTGTTGGAGAAACGCAAAGGGAAATGTTTACAACAAAAATAATGTCGAAGTGGCCAGGTGACCATACGAAGCACACCGCCAAGCTTCGTGTGCAAGTCGGACGCGGGTAAAGGCTGAAGCGCCGTGCCAAAACTGGGAGGCAGCCCTACACCTACATCGACGGCGCCGACGCCATCTCAGCTATGCAAATGCAAGATGGCCGTTTTTTTCTTCAAACTCGCCCGGTCTCCACAGGTACCTTTGACCTCCGACGACGTGGTTCTCCGAAACGCAAATGCTCCGTCCACCACGGGCGGCCCCCAAAAATGCTACACCCCCGGGGAGCGCGGACGGCGGACGGCGGACGGCCCCGAAGCCCCGGAGCCACGGTGACCCAGAGAGCCGGGACGGACTGCGACTGGGGTTCTTTTTGTCCACATTCACTCCCCTCCCCCCCCTCCTCATCCCGCCCTTCCACACAAATGGAGGCCTTCATTTCCGGATTTCCAGCTTCGCCCACCTCGTTGGACAAGGGTGCTTTCCCGTTTGCGGGAGGCCAAGCCAGCGCAGGAGGAACGGAGCAGGCTCAGTCAGCGGCGCCAGCGTGGGACGAGCTGAAAACCAAGACTGGCTGCCTCTGGCTTGCAGATTGCCCGTGGAGCGTCCTGTCATTGGCATTGGCAATAGGGCCCGGTGTGGGGTGAGTTGGTGTTGTTAATTCCGCCATGGAGAACGACTCTCCCCCCGTCTCCACCCCCTGTCCAACAGCGCCCAGATTACGCCAGCTCGTGTGTCGTCTGTCCAGCTAGTCTTTAGGACTGCTCCACGGGAACAGCGACTAGCCGTCGACGACTGTTCATTCGTTGCCCTCGGGCCAGCTTCTTCTTGGTCTTGGTCAGGTCAGCCTTGGTCAGCCCCGCCTGCGATCCCGCTCCCAGATCTGCTGAACATGATTCATCTCCAAGGAGAGTCCCCGTGATGGAGACTCCCAGACACTTGGACGATGTGGCGTCGCTGGGCTTACGACGACGACGACGACGCCGATGTGCACGCCTCTCGCCAGGCCAAGGGCGGCGGTTGAGGCGCTGGCCTCTCCTAGCGAGGCGCAAGTTTGTCTTTTGTCTCAGCGACGTGATTTGATGCTGCTGTGCCAATATTGGACGGTGTCACAGATCCTTGGCCCGTGTTTCTCGAGGCGCGGTGCAAAAGTGCTGTCGCGGTTCAAGGGGGGTTGGCCATCTCGCTCACAAGCAAGAGATGGTATTCGCACAAGTCATCATGCTCCAGAGCATTCCAGTCACAAACGCCCTATTAATACCAGCCACTCGCATACTGCACGAAGCACTGCGTATCTCTTTGAGTGCGGAAATGCTTATGGGGCACCTCGAGACTTCCCCAGATTTAAGAGGTACTAGACTATTCATGAAAGACTCAGTTCTGAGTGAGGTATCTACTAACTGGACTGCGTACCGGCTCAAATCCGATTCGTCCCAGGCAGCCCCACAAGCGTTTCCGCACTCAAAGAGATAGCACGCGCGCATACGAGAGAAGCATGGCTGGCGCAGGCCCCCCATCTCGTGTCGCATTGTCGCAGATTGATGCGGAAAGGCGCCAGGGCACTTCTCCCTTCAGACCCTCCCAAGTCACAACTCCACCCCCGCGTCGTCCGGCGGTGATGCTTGCAAAGTTGGGAGCAACAGCCTGCCTGTAGGGCAGAAGTGGTACCATGCCAAATTGTGCCTGGTAGCGGCGCCCGTGTCGCCCCCGGCGGAGATAGCAGTCCCCCCTTGCTATACGGCACGGAGTCGCGGAGTAGGGCTGCTACACGGAGTCGCGGAGTTGGGGCGCATCACCTACGGAGCATTACCGTAGGGCTGCCTCGTCAGAAGAGCCCCATAGAAGGGGGCCCGGTTTAGGTAACGATGTCCATTGTGCACTATCCACTCGCGGCCAACGAGGTTGCGAGGGTCCCATCGAGCTGCACTTCTCCAACATGGTTTCTTGCTTCCCGAGGGTCTCCCTCCCCCCGTCTCCAATCTGAAACGCCACTAAACGGCGATATGGTCGGCCGAGAAGAGCCTCCGGAGGAAGCAGGGCAGGATGACGGATGTGTCTTGATGTTCGTTGGTTCTGGGCAGAGAAGCCGCGCGAGACACGGTTGGTCGGGCGCTTCGAGGTCTGCTCCTCCTTGCATTCGTGCTTGTGCACCGACGCTGATGAATCAAAATGCGCCTCCATTGTTTCCAATTGGAAGTCCTGCTCCGGCTTGTCAAATGCCCGCGGTGTGCTTCGTTCCAACATACACGCCCACCCCAATCGGGCATTGTTCGAGAAGCTTTCCGGAAGGCTTCCTGGACGGGAAACTCGACCAGGGGGAACGGGCGTGTGTGGCGTGGTGGATCAGCCTCGGCGCCACGCAATCCACGGAGCACAAACGGATACGTGTATACGGAGTACGGAGGAGCAGATTGGCAGGCTACCGTTTCCTGAGGCTTTTGCCTCCAGGGCTCACTTCGGTGCTTATGCGGAACTCGGACCTGGGTGTATTGGAACGGCGGTTTCGCAGTGACATTCACTGACAGGACCCCAGGCCAGATGGGAACTCGGCACAATCACATGCGAAAAATCCCATGATGGACGATGGATGATGGGCGAGATGAGGAGGGATCCTTGAGGGCCATCACGGCGCAATTCCGCTCCTACTGCCCAGGTCCCTGGGAAACAAGTCTCCAGGGTTCGCGGACGTGGGTTCTACGGGAAGACGGTAGTGAGAGGAGCCCTCGCAAGGTGTAACTCTCCCAAGCCGGTTAGCAGCGTCCGGTGTGGCGCTGGATCTTTGCGAGCCTATTGCCAGTAGTTTGCCGACTGCTGCTCTCTCACTGCGAGACGACTCCCTCTCGCTCTCTCTCCAGTTCACTTACCGGGTACCGGGCAAGTACTTCGTACTACCGACGCTCCCTCACCGTCCTGCTCGCCCAAGCCGGTCCACTAATGCGGCCATGGCATGTTCCGTCGCTAGACAAGCACACTACGCAGCCCATCCACGGCTTCCGCAGGCCTGGACCATGACGCTCGCACCCTTGAAACGGGGCCCTGCGCCAGGACGACGACAAACTTTTGGAGATCCCCCTCGCCTATGACGAACGGTCCCCCTCTCGCGATATCCGAAGAGTGGGCGAGTGGGCGAGTGGGCGAGTGGGGGACGCCTTGGAAGGGAGCCGCTTCGCAACGACCCTCCGAACTCTGTAAAGCGGTCCCTCTCCCGTTTTACGTGATGGCACCGACATTTGCACAGCTGCTGCGCTCCCGCCATCTCTCCATCCCCCGACTTTTGTCGGCTCCCGTTGCTCGAGCCTCTTTGCTGCGACTCTGCCTGCCATCGGCCCTAGTGCTGTTAACCCCGCAAGCTTCTCTCTTCGGGGGCACAAGTTTCGGACTGGAACTGTGACTGGAACCGGAACAGGAATTGGCAAAACTAAACAGCCCGTTCTGGTCCTTTTGACGGCCCCGGCAACCCAGGAACGTGTCAGTCCACAACCGAGAGGCCTCCTCCCCTGCCCAACCTTACAGCCCGGCCACCGCACAGCCAAACCTACCGCAACCACTCGTAAGACAAGACCGAACTGCATAGAAACCTTCTCGAACCTCGTCCGTCTGGGCTGACGCCGCGACAGGGAGCCGTGTTCTAGCTGTGCATATAGGTGGTACCACCTCACCACATGGGATTCCGTCCTCAGGCTCTGTCCAGCTTGTATTCTGTACTACGTATTCTAGTACTCTGGATTGGTTGTCAAGTAGCCCATGTGCTTACCATTCGTGCTACGTATGTACGAATACTGGGCAGACGGATCAGCGCGTTTGTTTCATGCGAGAGATTTACTCTGTCGCAGTGGGGGCGTCCAGTCGTCATTGCACAGCAATTCCTCTTTCTCGAGCCCGACTAGATTACGCTCAGGGCGATCCAAAAGGTCCCGGACCGGGGGGGGGCTCTGAAGTGCCGTTCCACCCCTCGCCGTCACGGCATTCATCTTGGCCTTGCCCTGTAGGCCGACGATCCACTCCAAGTGTATCCGTACGGGGCGTAGGTGACACTTGACGGCCGACCGCGACAAACGTCGAGGCTGCGTAATCGCCGGTACCAATCTATACCAGGCCGCCTCTATAGACCATCTACTTGTACGTAGTATGCCATTTCCCCCAGTATAATCTCCGTCGGAGTATCCTTGAGCGCTGCAACGCTCAGTTGGCCTTTTTCTCCTCTCCCGACAGGGCTGGCCTTGGGTCCGACTGGGCTGTAAGGCGGACCCCACCCCTGCTTCCGGGAAACCGAGCCGCGGTCGAGCCCGGTGCATCGTGGACGACTCCAGTGTGTACGTCCTTCCTGGAGAGGGACGTGTGGGGAGGAGCCAATGGCCCAGGGTGGTTTCAGGATACAGAACGGCGGTAAGGGCAAGGGGACGGACGGACGAGCTTTGATAGACCGGGACGTGCGTCATGGGCGACGACTCCACGAGCCGAGGCATCTCTGCCGCCGATGGAGCATACGGACGTGCGTAGTATTACCATCTACGAAGTACTACGTACGAAGCAGAGGGGCATCGCAACAACGAGATGAGACGCGGAACGGCCATTTCCCGGTTAGGCCGGTGCGGATCCTACGCCCTGCCGTCCTGCTCCGGTGCAGCCGGTAGGGCTGGCGATGAGGCCTTTCTATGCGCAGCAGACATCGCGGCCGGCGTCGATCGTCACACAGACTACCTACTATTACATTGCACTGCACCGCTGAGCGACATGCGCTGTTTTTGCAAGTAAGGGGGCTTCGTTCCCAGTTGTCAGGCGGCCCTGAGGCGCGAGGCTAGTGTCATGCATGTCGGCGCTTTCAGACAGGGCAAAGAAAATCTTCTCCGCCGCACCTTTGTCGAGACGGGGAGAGTGACAGTGACAGAGGGACAGAGAGGGAGAAAGGGAAAATGCCGTGTGTCCGAGTCAGGAAACTGGCCCCAACTTGCATGCGCCAGTGGCAAGATGGGCTCTCTCTGCCCGCCTTGCGCAGGGCTGTGTACGCAGGAAACGGCCCGTTTGTGCCAACCTGCCGGGACATATGTGTATGTGTGGTGTGTATATATGTGTGTGTGTATGTGTGTGTGTGTGTCAGGGCCGGGTTTCAGCGGTTTTGTATGTATGCGTAGATGGCCGTGCCGCTGGTGTGCAGGTGGTTGAAGGAATATCCAACCTCTTGGCGGCTATAGGTTAGGAGCGCTTGGCGGTGGTGGTCGCGTTGAAGATGCCTATGTTGGGCTTTGATTGATGATGAGTATTGACCGTCTTTGGTTCCGGGACATGTCTGGTTTTTGTAATATTTGCAGCAATTATCTAGAGGCTTCTCTTTGAATCAAAACATGTTTGCATTCTCGTTGGTGCAGCAGCTGTCCGTAGTTTAAGTCATTGCATGGTGACACCTCATGGAAGAGCCACGATAGAACGGCTGAGATACTGATATGTACCCAACAAGCTTTCGAAAGGGTAGTTCAATGTTGTCAACACGCTCGAAGAGAGTTGACGCATAGCAAATTCAGTCAATCAGAGCAGCGTTTTTTTGTTTGCAACTACCTTCGTGTCGTTAATAACTATTCCTTACAGGCGACTTAAAAGATTGGCAGTTTACTTCAAATCACACCAGCAAACCACAACGAATTCGACAGCTGATGTTGGTCATGAGACTCCTTAAGACATGCTTTATGCCCGGTGCGATTCACGTCGATTTGTCCGCAACATTCACGATGAGCAATCTCTGTGATACGGTCTCACAACAAGCGAGAAACCCCTCATGAGCGTGACGGGCACAAGCACGATTGAGCTTGCACTACATGTATCTCTCAGTCTGCTATTCACTTGGTGATTTACCCTAAACCTCCCCAAGAACTTGACAGATAGTCCCCGCAAAGATATTGTCAGGGTGTATGAGCCCACACGATGGTGCTACAATAGCCAAATAAACAGATAATTGACATGACGAGCAGATTGTCAGGACCGTCCAGCCAAGTGCCACGACGCGGTGAATTGGTCCTCGTTTGTCACTTAGGCTGTCTCGCGTGCCGTCACGGTGACCTCTACGCGTCAAAGTGCGCCTTGAGTCACCTACACAGCTTGATCAGCACTGTTCAACAATACATCACTAGAGCGCCTTGAATCACCAGAAGCTCGGGCGAAACCCTGCACATTGCGCACCTAGAAATTCCTCGTCAGAGTGCGCTAGTTGACGAAAGTGATGTGAAAGAGTAGCCAAGAGCCACTGGCGGAGGCTTTCGATGTAGCATATGAGATAAACCACTCGGATGATATTCCACGCTGACCTGAGGATGACCAGCAAGAAGTAGGGTAGGTGGCGAACCAGGTCCTTCATTCCAGGAGCGGGAACGCCAAAGAAGGTACCGGCGAATATAATCGCGACAGCGTACCCTAGGAAGTGGCAGAAAAGGCCATGTATGCTGGTGACGGACATGCTGGTGAGAGGGATCTTGATGAAAGGTGTGTTCGGGAGTGTAATAAAATCATGTATGGGTTCTGCAGGATGGTAATTCCAAGATTTTGGAAGATTGAGTGTCCTATGAATGCTCTAAAAAGACGCCAGCATTATAAATTATGGTGGTGCAGTTGGGAACAAAGCGTTCATGTGTCCTAGGCACCGATTTGCTATCTGAAGGGAGATGATGCGCCGATTTCTTTGTTCCGTGTGCGTGACGTTGACAGGCGTGTAGAAACAAAGAACACAATCGACGGTGGTCACTGGCAGTAAGTTAGCAACATTCATGCTGACAAGGTGAATGTCTAGGTAGTGCAAAGTGGTACCCAAGCCGCGTGTTGAATTGCAAGTTGGGATAGTTCCGCCGATGTACAAATACGTGGCATGGGTCGTTGAGTGGTTGCAGATTCAGTGATACCATTACTCTGGTCTGCTCCGGCGTTCAGCAAGAGCCCGCAAAATGATGATAAATCAATAGGCTACCGCTATGCCTAGTAGTGCTTCTAAAATGGATACCATTGACCCGTGTCTGAACTCCTCGAATGCTATATATGATTAGCTGAAACAAACGACCCCTCAACACAATCAAGGCGACGAGTCGTTCAATACTCATATCACATATCCTCGCTGTGCTGTTTCAAAGGCGCATCTCCCCGGCTCATCGTGGATGATGTCAATCCACATGACCTCCTTAACACGCCCGCGGACTTCCGCCCAAGTCTGGTTACAAGACAGCTCATTGATGGACTTCAACAGCCACGCCTCATCGCCGTTGAAGACGAGGATGGACCCAACAAGAAGCAGCCAGAGCTTCAAGTCAGCGTACCCTGGGACTTTGACGTGTAGTTTCACAATGGCGCGGTGCAGCTGATGCGCAAACAGCTCCGACCTCAGCTTCACCCCCAGCTTGGCCGTCTGCAGGAAGACTGTCGACTCGAACGCGAGGAGCCCGAGACGGATCGATTCCTCGAGAGGGTGGAGGTCGGCCGCGTACTCGAGAGATAGGAGCCGGCACTGGATTGATAGCATGATTTCCTGGAAGAGTTCGGGCCGCAGTTTCTCGTGGTTGGCAATGAGCGAATTGGCCATGCCTGAAAAGTCTCGTAGGTCAACGAACACGTTGCGGAGTTTGTAGTCCAGCGCCTCAACGGGGTTCTGAATCCTCGAGAAAGGTGTGTGCTGGTAAGGTATTGTGCTGGTTTGCAAGGCGGTTTCGAGGAACGGTTCCCATGATATTTTGCCGTTGTATATTTCGGGCTTGGAGCCATGGCTGAGCGCCCACCCTAGGTCAACCCTCCAACCCGTTAATACTTGCCCACGGTTCACATACAGAGACGTACCGGCAAAGCTTGATCTGTAACTGTCGATTGTGATTGAACGCTGCCAACCCCCCTCGCATTCGAACCATCTCCTTGAGACCCGTCACATGTGCCTCGAACGCGGCCGTGTCGCTCGAGGCATCCGCCAGCATCGCCAGCGTAGTCACGACCGACATGGTAGTATCCTCGAGCTGCGTCTCGCGATCCTGGATCTTCTCTTGCAGGAGACGGATGGTACTTCTGAGGCGTCTCTGGGTCTGGGGAGAAAAGTTGCCTGACCAGCTGACGTGGGATCCGCTGGCCGCTATTTGCATGGCGACGAGGTCCTGGAACGCGCTGACCATGAAGAGTACGGACTGGAGGTAGGTGTTGTCCTCGAGGAGCCAGCGGAACCAGCAGACTTTGGTGCGGTCGTATTGGAAGCACCATTCGACGGGGTACATGGTGTCTTTGACGGTGGTTAAGACTGGATGTGTTAGGGCTGGATTTGAGATTTGCTAGGAGGTGCAGAGAGGTACATCGGAAGATTAGGTATCGTGACGTTCTATCGAGTGGTGCTGCGAACTTGAATAGCATTAGGTCTGAGGATACCGGCAAGAATCCGGGAAGACATGGTGACTGAACAACGATGCTATCGGAGCCCTTGGAGTGCGATCGGTTGGTGTTAGTTGCAGAGTCATCTTGGCTGCAAGACAGACCATCGTCTCGGTCTTCTGCATTCGAAAGAGATGCGACCTGCGCTTGACCACTGCAACGTCGCTTCGTGTTCTTGCCGCGCATGACGTGGCTGCGGATAACTTTTCGGGCGTTGGGATCGGGCTTCCCGCCCGGGTCCGAGGAGACAAACTCGAACTTGTTGGCTGCTGAGCGTCAGGAAAACACCCCTTGACGCTGGGAATACCTGGAACATACAAACAGGGCGAGGTGTTGCTTTTCTCGGTCGGGGTTTCTTCCGGGGGTGCGGCTCCGGATTTACGGCGGGGATGGGTGGCTCGCGCATGGTAGCACCGATGTTGTTGGGTTGGCTCGGCATTGTTGAACGAGTCCGAGATACGAATGAGAAGGTTGTGAATTCTTTGAAATCAGGACCACCAAGAGAAAACGATCAAGGCAAACCGTGGATTGTTTTCCCCTTTTGGAAACCAGTCGAGAGCAGCATATGCGTGGGGCCGTCATTCGCCGATAGCTCCGGCGCCGCAGTGGGGTGCCAGGGCCTCGATTGTTTTCCTCTTCGGGAAAGGCGCGCGGGTTTGCGCTGGGTGCGTCTCCTCCGGGCAGGTGTGATGTTCCCCCGCATTCAGATCTCGAGCTTTGCACATGTAATTTGGAGTTTGGATTGTTTTCCTAAACGGGCTTGGCTTGGAAAGTGGTTGACGTTCGTGTCGTTCAGTGTGACGATGTTCGAACGGCGAAGCGCGAGATGGGATTGTTTGCTCTTTTGGGACATGGCTGTGTCGTGGGAAGGGACTCTGATGGATATAAAGGGAGCGAGGACTGGCTATGTGATGATGGAGAAAGAAGCAACACATTTACTTCCTGTACTTGACCTTCAAGTGATTCCTTCTACCATTTATCAAATCTCAATTACATATCCCAAGTCCACTCGTCAACATGGTGCCGAAATCTCTCCAGTTGGCTCCCAGCGCCTACCACTTCTTCCAGTCGCAGTGTGCCAAGCCCGCGGCCATCCCGCAAGGGACGTCTCTCGCCGGCGCAACCGCCATAGTCACGGGCGGCAACACCGGCCTCGGGTTCCAGTGCGCCCAGAGCCTGCTGGACCTGGGCCTGTCCCGGCTGATCATCGCCGTGCGGACGCCGTCCAAGGGCGAGACCGCGGCCACGACGCTGCGACAAAGGGCCAAGGCCGCCACCGTCGACGTCTGGCAGGTCGACATGCTCTCCTACGACAGCATCACGGCGTTTGCGGCCAGGTGCGAGACGCTGGATCGCATCGACTTCGCCATCCTCAACGCCGGCACCGTCGAGGAGAAGTTCAAGCTGGCCCCGCAGGGCCACGAGACCATGTTCCAGGTCAACTACCTCTCCACCGTGCTCCTCGCGACCGTGCTCCTCCCCGTGCTGAAGCGCAAGGCGCCTGCCGGGAAGCCGGGCCGCTTGACCATTGTCAACTCGGGCACGGCGCTGATGCCCCGGTTCGACAACGCCAAGACGGACCCATTCCTGCCATACTACGACGACGAGTCGCACTTCGACGCCACCGAGTCGTACGCCAGCAGCAAGGCGCTCGCGCACTTCTGGATCGTCAAGCTGGCGGAGCGGGTGCGGGCCGAGGACGTCGTGGTCAACCTGGTAGATCCGGGGCTGGTCAAGGGCACGAGCCTGCACCGCAGCCTCAACTTTGTCTTCAAGGCCATCTTCACCGCCGTCAAGTCCATGACCGGGCGGACCATGGAGCAGGGCGCGAGCACATTCATCGACGCCGCTGTGGTGCGCGGGGAAGAGACGCACGGCAGTTATCTGATGGATTGGAAGATTTTCGCGTGAGTTGACACTCCAGTCCGGATTTGGAGATGCAAAACTAACTGGCCGGGCTTAGATACAATGCGGCAGTCTACGGATCAGACGGCGAAGCACTGAGGGACCGCATTTGGAAGGAAACTCTGTCTGCACTCTCGTTTGCTGATATTGATGGGATACTTGACTCAGTTTCTAAGTAAAGCTCGCGGTTTGAGTTTGGAAGAATACCAGCTAGGAGGCGTATATGTATGTTGGAAGGGCTATTTATTCGATTAATTTCAGGTGGTCACAGAAGACGACTGGGTAGGTTGGTCTGGACGGCTTAATAATGGTAAGAGAGTCTAAGTGTTAGAACACAAGTCAGTAATGAATATCAATGTGATGACGGTGCATTCAAAAAGAATAAAGCGAATTCAGTGCCCACTGTTCTCTGCTGCGAATTGAGACTTGGCGTCTTACGAAAGCCGGAGGCTCGGGGATTTCGGAACCCCGCGACGGCACTGAAATGTGCATCTGGTGAATGGACGGATGAATCGTCTTGATGCAAGGGTCAGGTCCCCACGGGTCAGGAGCCACGTGTGTGGAGCAGCGAATATTACTGGCCCGATGACCATTCTCTCAGGTTCCGCGAGACGAGAGCGAAAATCCGACTCTTCGGGCTCGAGACGTGACGGAGCACGAAGTCGAGAGCGGGCTTGAACTCGGCCGCGCAGAGACGGTGGATAGCATGTCACAGACAGAACGATTCTGGAATGACGGCATTTGTCGGCCGGTGACCAGGGCAGTTGGCCAGTGGGTTGCAGGGCTCGAGGCGCTGAGATGCGGCTCCTCGGCAGCCAAGACAAGCAAGAAGCACCAGAGAAGAGAGAAGACCCTGGGTCAAACGCGGGATGACGATGAATGACCGGGGCGCCGCTTTAAGGATGACTTTGGGATTTCATCGACGGACTCGCTAATTAGACGATGCGTAGGTGGTGACAGATGGACCGTTGATAAGAAGCCACGTGACCGGAAGACGGAAAGTCCGATGCTCTTGCTCTGCAACAGCGGCGACGACGCTTGTCCAGCCTGAGGCCCCTCCCAGGCCACCAAGACAAGATTGGATCTGTGGCAGCGCCGCCGAGACGATCGGGGCGTTGCTGTGCCGTCTGTTCCGAGGGAGGACAACGGCAAGGCACGCGCACGTCTGCGAAGAGGGGAATTACACGAACACGCAATGCCGCAAAGATATACGATTTCCACCGTGGCGCGCCCCTCCCTCCCAACGCCCTCTTGGCCGGGTCATGCACCTGTCATCCAAGCATCGACGATTCAAAACATGGTGCACTCTGCTCGCAGCTCGGCAGCGTTATTACTCAATCCGCGCAGGGTTTTGGCTCACGGCAACGCCGGCCTAGCCGCGTCTCGGCGACCCCACGCGAGAGGGATTGGGACTGGCTGGACTGGGCTCTGTTTCTCGATTGTCTGGGATGCGAGGACGGGAGTGACTGATTGGCGGACATGGATTCGCGGAGCCAGAAGTGTTTAAGCCGCACGCACCGCAAGCGAAGCGGTAGTAGGGACGTGGTTTTTCCTCCTCTCTGCATCTCGCTGCCGGATCCCGAACAGAAGGAGGAGGAAGGAGAAGACGAAGAAGAGAAAGACAACTCCTTGCCAGCCAGATAGGGCCAGACCAGACCGCTGAGGGACCGGCAAAGAGACAGAGGAGCAGCCTGGGCAAAAAGGGAAAAGAACAGAAAAGGGCAAAAAAGCCACCAAGCCTGGAGAGAAGCCGTCTTTGCCGTTTCCCCGTTCTGCGGTTGCGGCACCTTGCCCAGCGACCACGCTACGTGCGACGCACTACGGCTCGTTCGTTCCGAGGCCAGTGGCAAGGCGAGTAGCAGTGACTGACAGCCCTGCGCCGCATCACAGTGAACCGCAAAGTACTGGGTACGCAGGGTACGCAGGGCATCGGTAGACGAGCTGCATCACCTAGCCTGAGCGTACGGCAGGGACCTAAAGTTGAGGGCGAGCGCTGTAATGATGCGCTATTCTGGGAGTTTTGTTCCCCATCCTCCCCCCATTCCTTTCCCTGCGCTCACCACCTCGTCCCGTCTGCCCACTCGCCCACTCGCCCACTCAGACTCCGCCGACCTTGGCTTGTCTTGCCTCGTCTTAACCCGTCACTTCACTTCACAACTCGCCCGCTCCCACTTTTGCCATCCACGCACCCGGCCCAGAGGTACTGCACTACTGCCTGCTCTCGAGCGAGTGCCCACAGCAACTGCAACTGCGACTGCGACGCTCTTGCCGACCTGCCGCTCTCCGACCCCGACTCTGCGGAAACACACGACACTAGGCACGAATACATCTTCGTCGCCCACGACTGGATGATAGCACCACCACCAACCCACGACGTCCGCTACCGAATTCCGATCCCACCGCCGTGAGCCAAAGCCCGTCTTTGCCGATCCCACGCCTCGTCCACGCCGCTTCGCCGTCCCTTGCGCGAGACACGGCAATCACAACCGCTTCCCAGCCTCGGCCGTCCTCTCTCCCGCCTGTCCTAAAACACCACCGTCGCCCACACACGCACGCTCCCCTCGTCCTCGGCCGCCCGAAGCCTTCTCTTCCCTCGCCATCGCGACTCAATCCATCGACCGCATTCTCTACCCGCCGCACTCGACTCGACTCCGACCTCGAGCGCCCTCGGTCGGTCCAGCCTCCACCCGCTTCTGCGCGTCCTCCGGCACGGCGTCACGCCTGACGGCTTGAACTGGAGGAGTGAAGCCATCTCCATCCTTGGGCCCCGTGGCCATGGCGGAAAACGAGAAGACGGTTCCCACGGGCGGGGCGACGGAACTTCCTGAGCCCATTCGCCGCCGCCCTCAATCAATCCGCCTTCAGCATATCCGCACCCAGTCGGTCCACAGCACCCAGACTGCATCCTCTAGCGACGTAGCCTCTGACTACAACGAGGTAATTCCATCCACTCAATCGCCGACCCGTTCCATTGACCATTGCCCGTCTAGTCCTTCTCCTACGATGAAGACGATCTCGACGACTACCACACTACCGAGCAAGACCTCCACGTTACCGAAGATGACTTGCTTGAGGCCCGTGAACTTGCCTCCAAGTACACCCTCGAGGATGTTCGCGACATCATGACACGCGTCCACAAGATACACGAAAAGGACCCCAACTTTCCTCTGGCCGTCATTCAGAAAATAAAGGCCTTCCTCGACAATGAAGACCTCTTCACCAACCCGGAAAAGTACGAGAATGTTGTCCAGGAGATGAAGCTCGAGGCAGCCCTCATCACAAACAACAGCCCCTACGCCGAGGTCCGCGCCGTGGTGAGCAACAAGGACGACACCAGCGTGCCCTGCTCCACCATTCGTAGCTGGGCCATTGGCCTCACCTTTTCCGTCCTCCTCGCCTTTACCAACCAGCTCTTCGATATCCGCCAGCCTGCTATCCGCATCATGGCCAACGTCGCCCAGCTGCTGGCCTACCCCATCGGAAAGGGCTGCGAGCGCTGGCTGCCGGACCAGGGTTTCACCATGTTTGGCGTGCGCCATTCTCTCAACCCCGGTCCTTTCTCCAAGAAGGAGCATATGCTCATCACTATCATGGCCAACGTCGCATACAACACCCCCTACACAAACTACATCATCTGGGTCCAATATCTCCCCCAGTACTTCAACCAATCATATGCCTCCCACTTCGCCTACCAGATCCTCATCGCCC
Source organism: Neonectria ditissima (assembly GCA_001305505.1). Lineage (NCBI taxonomy): Eukaryota > Fungi > Ascomycota > Sordariomycetes > Hypocreales > Nectriaceae > Neonectria > Neonectria ditissima. The sequence continues at coordinate 255,573 of LDPL01000014.1, forward strand.
TCAGCACAAACTTCATCGGCTACGGCATGGCTGGCATCTGTCGCCGCTTCCTCGTCTACCCCTCGTACTGTGTCTGGCCTGCCTCCCTTGTCACAATTGCTCTCAACTCCGCCTTCCACAACGATATCAACACTCCCGTTGAAGGCCCCTTTGGCAAGGTGTGGCGCATCTCCCGGCTCAAGTTCTTCTATGCCATGTTTGGTGCCATGTTCGTCTGGTTCTGGTTCCCCAACTTCATCTGGACATCCCTCTCCAACTTCAACTGGATAACCTGGATCGCTCCCAGCAACCGCAACTTGAACACCATTACTGGCTCCAACAACGGTCTCGGAGTTAACCCCTTCCCCACCTTTGACTGGAACATCTTGCTTTGGGATTCGGCCGACCCGCTCATGGTCCCATTCTTCAGCACTTTCAACCGCTTCATTGGCGTCTTTATTTCCTTCTGGGTTGTTGTTGGCTTCTGGTACGGAAACCTCTACGACACGGGCTACCTCCCCATCAACACCAACCGAGTGTATGACCACTTTGGGAAGCTCTACAATGTCTCCCTCGCTGTCAACGAAAAGGGCTTGTTCGATGACGAAAAGTATGCCGCGTACTCGCCGCCTTTCCTGGGTGCCGGAAATGTCGTCATCTACATGTTCTTTTTCGGCATCTACACTTCGACCCTGACCTACGCAGTGCTGTATCATCGCCACGAGATTGTAACCGGATTCAAGGGCCTCATCAACAGCATGCGGAAAAGGAAGCCCGTCGCCAACGACGAGCTGCACGACCTCGACGTCCATAACCGCCTAATGAAGTCGTACCCCGAGGTTCCGGAATGGTGGTATATGATCTGCCTTTGCCTGGCTATCGCATGTGGTATCTCGGGTATTGCGGGCTGGGAGACTCACACCTCACCTGGGGTCATTTTCTACGGTCTCGCCCTTTGTCTGGTCTTTGTCATCCCGGTTGGCATCATCAAGGCAATGACCGGAATCGAAGTCACTCTTAACGTCCTCGCCGAGTTTATCGGAGGATCATGGGTCGAGGGCAACGCCTTGGCTATGAACTACTTCAAGTCTTTCGGATATGTCACTTGCGCGCATGCCGTCATGTTCTCCAATGATCTCAAGCTGGCTCACTACGTCAAGATCCCTCCCCGACACACCTTTTCCGCCCAGATTGTCGCCACCTTCATCAGCACATTTGTCTGCGTCGGAGTGCTCAACTTCCAGATGACCTTCATTGACGACGTGTGCACCGAGAATGCGCGGTTCAAGCTGACCTGCCCTGGTGTCAACACATTCTTCACCGCTTCAGTCCTGTGGGGAACTGTCGGCCCGAGCAAGATCTGGGGCCACAATGGACAGTACAGCGAGACCTTGATCGGCTTCCCCCTTGGCGTCGCCGTTGTCGTCTTGTTCTGGGGCCTGAACAAGAAGTTTCCCAAGTGGACATGGACCCGACAGATCCACCCCGTCGCCATCATGTACGGAGGCATCGTGTGGGCCCCGTACAACATGTCGTATGTGTGGCCCTCGGTGCCTATTGCGTACTTTTCATGGATCTACCTCAAGTCACGCTTTCTTGGCTTATGGTCCAAGGTACGTCCCTAAATGGCCTGTTACTCTGGACGTGTGCTGACTTTCTTTGATAGTACAATTTCGTGCTCTCGGCCGCTTGGTCATGTGGCATTGCCATTTCCGGCATCATCATGTTCTTCGCACTGCAGTACAACGGCAACGAGTACGAGTGGTGGGGCAACAACGTTGCCTACCGGGGCTGCGAAGACACCGCCTGCACGTTGAAGACGCTGAAGCCCGGAGAGTACTTTGGCCCTCGGATCGGAGACTTTTCGTAGGTGGCTGTCGTGCTGCTACCGAAAGACATGATTTAAGCAATGTTAATGAGAGCGTGTTTTGAAATTGAGGGTTTCTTTTGGGATTTGGATAACTTATATACCCCACGGATATACCGACGAATAAAATAGACTCGTTGGATACGATACACAATAAGATGGATATTCCAAAGCTGTTTTGACAATGCTTCCCTCCGCTAATAGGAACAACCATGCTCTATTCCCAATGATGAAACAAGAAGCAAGAAACACAAGAGGTATCTTCATCCAACGCCTAAACACCTAGCTGGTTGACAGTGCTACAAAGAAAATGACAAAGGAAAATGAAAACTACTTGGAAGAAATGCGGCCTCCTGCCAGAGATTCTCGGCCGTTGTAGAATGCTCCCCATATCGACTTCTGCTTCCCGTTGCTGGTCGGCGAAAACGGACTCATCCGACCCTGCTCGGTAGGCAGCTTCTCGTCGCCCTCTTCAATAATGGTCTCTATAATCTTATCCGACCCGCCGCTGTTTCGCCCTGCGAATAGTCCCGAGAGGGAGGAAAGGTCCATGAGCTCTGGGATGGCGCTCTCGCGGACGCTGCTCATGGGGGTGCGTGGCGCAGAGACGGGTGAAGCAAGGGGTCCATCGCTCGTAGGCGATGCCTCGTCTTTGTGCTCCTTGTGCTTCTTCCAGCTGGGAGTCTTGATGCTGAGCCCGCGCATGCTGCCGTAGCTCTCGCGCCCGCGGAGGATGCGGATGCTGTTGCGCCAAGTCAGCGGCTGTGCAGAGTTGGGGCGCTGGGCCGAGGTTGCAGCCGGCGCGGATGGATCGGCCCTGAAGCTCATCGTCTTCCGGGGGAGCGGCAGCGAGAGCGCGCCGCCCTCGCGGAGCCTGCGGACGATGAACTCGAGCTGCGCGAGCATCGTGGGGTTGTCGATGACGTCCTCTGGCGTGAAGGTCACGGCGCCGATGCCCTTGATATCGACGTTGGGCAGCTTCTGGTTGAGGTGCTTGGCAATGGGGTGCGCGGGCAGAAGCGAGCTCCCGTCGGTGTAGAATGCCGCCCCTTGCTGAAGCTTGTCCTGGCTCTTGGACTCTAGAGCTTCGTTCCAGGCGGCAGAGACGGCGGCTTCGAGATGGCCACGCTGTTCCGGAAGAAGCAGTTGATCAAGAGGAATCCGTAGCACCGCGTGGTCTTGCGTGGCGAAGGGGATTCGCTTCTCGGAGCGCTCAATCTCTTCCGCAGACTGCAGCATGGGCTGGTCGACGGTGTCGCGGTGCGTCAGAGTCTCCAGCGCAGCAACGAGCAGCCTCATGCATTCCTCGGCAAAGGCGTGGCTGACGCGGTCCTCGGAGAACTTGATCTCGAGGCCCATTCGCTCAGATGTCTCCATCGTCGAGCACACGAGGAGGTCCGGGAGGTCGTGCGCCTTTGACTCGATTGTTTTGTAGGTAAAGGTTGTGCTTCCGATGTTGAGCGTCGCAGAGCCATCGGTCACGGTCGTGGCCCGGTGCTGGACAATGGTGCTGAAGCGCTTCCACGAGGGCCAGTTGGTGCATTTCTGCGCAATCTCCTGGATTCCAAACGACTCGTAAATACAGTTGGACCGTCGCTGGCGCTGGATTTGCTTCATGAGGTAGAGCGGAGTTTTGTGTCCGGAAGGGAAGCGGACGCGCACGGGGATGGTGTTGGTCAGGGGACCGACCATGCTGGAGAGACTGGCGTTGTCGGGAAGTCGGACGTTGTGTCCCTGGATAGTCTCTCCGAAGAGCACGTCGCTCATCCCAGAGATGGTGGCGAGCACTGTTGCCCAAGCTGCCTTGATGATGGTATCAGGGGCCATGCCGTGGTCGCCGAGCATGTTGATCTTGACGCTTTCTTGAACAGACTTGACCTGGGATGCCATGCCATAAGGCTTGGAGTGGGAGATGACCTCGGTCATCTTGGCCCCGTCCAGTTGTTCCGTCCAGTATGCGATGCCTTCTAGATGGTTGGCCTTGGCTGCCCGTGTGTACTCAAAGAAGCTCGACGCGGTGGGAACGTCTTTGGCCTCATACAGAGCGGTGAGATCCTGCACGAGCAGAGGAGCCGATGCGTCGTCAACCTGCGCCTTGCTGAGCCTGACAACAAGTGTGCTTTGCTCGCCGGCATCAATGTAGCTGAAGCCAGTCACAGGAACAGTGGGTTGAAACTCGACGTCCTGATCCTGCTTCACCAGCTTCTCCGTGGCGCTGTCCAGTCGAGAACTGGGACAGGTGAATTTATTGAACGCAGGCTTGAACGAGCTGCACAAGACTTGGCACACTTGGTGTTCGTGGATGAAAAACGCCGTTTGGAGGACCGGGTGCAACTTGGCGAGCGCCTCGCACGCAGACTGGAGTTTCTCGGCGCGAACACTGCCGTTGAAGTTCAAGACGAGGCAGACGATGTCGGCCCGCGCCGCGTACATGCCCAGCTCGAGATTGCGGACCTGTTCGGATGAGGCGTCGGCGACGTCGAGCACGTCCTGCACGGAGCACTGGAGCTTGGGGGCGATGACGCTCTTGACGAAGCTGTAGTTGAAGTCCTTCATCGAAGCCACCATGCGCAAGGCCTTGGTCTTCTCCCTCTTGGGGTCCAGGGACGCCGACCGACACACTTCGGTAAGAGTGGCTTCTCTGAAGATGTCGGTCAGGGAAACGCGGAGGCCGACTCTTCGGCACGAGACGACGAGCTCCGAAGCGAGGAACTTGTTGCCCCCCGCAGAGAGAAAAGTGCTCGTGCCCTTGATGTCGTCGGGCGAGACGGAGAGCACGCGCGCCCAGATGGCCCTCATGATCTCCTCAGGACGGGTCAAAGGCAGGGGCTTCTGGTTCAAGATGACGCGCTGGATTTCTTTCGGGTTCGGCACGTTTGACATGTCCAGGAGCTCCGAGTAGCTGTGCCCTGCTGCGATGCGCAGGAGCTTGCGGCGGTTGATCTTGAGCGACGTGGACATGGGGAAGTCCTTGAGCGGGATGAAGATGGCGGGGATGCAGTGCTCTGGGAGCCTGGCCGCACGCGCCTGGGGGGTCTCGAGGGACGCCTCAAAGAGCTTCTTGGCGATAAAGGTGCGTTCCTTGACTCGGGGGCTGACCTTTTCGAAGCCCTCCTGGCCGTCAAACAGAGTGTCGCCGAGCTCGACAAAAGCGGCGAGGACCCGGATCGAGTCCTTGGTAGCAATCTTGTCCACCACGACGTCGACGCCAGGGCCAAGACAGCGGCGGATTCTCTGCTCCACGTCGGCAATGTCGACGCTCGAGCCGTCGACGACAACTTCGTCGCGGACGCTCGAGATGAACTGCACGTTGCCGTCGTCCAGGTACCGCACGCGATGGCCCGTCTTGAGGTACCGCGCCTTTTGCTTGTCGGAGCTGTGTCGCGGGCTCGGAGCCACGAGCGGCAGGTCCGGGGCGAAGCGGTGGGGGGTGACGGTTGGGCTGTCGATGGCCAACTCGCCGATTGCTCCCACGGGCATCAACTTCCGGGGATCTTCGGGGTTCAAGATCCAGAAGCGGCCGGCGACCGGTGGAGAGATGACGCTCAGGTCCTTGCCATTGGTCACGGCCGTGACGGAGATGCCGAGAGGACATACGTCGGGTGCACCGTACGCGAGAAGGACGTTTCTGTTCTCGAGCCACGGGCCGTAGGTATCGGGATCGAGCTTCCTCGTCCGGAAGCAGAGTGTCTTGAGGGCGGGAACCGTCTCGGGCTTGATCCGGCGTGCGAGCACGCTTGTCATGTACGTCCAGGTCACGCCCATTCGTGCCATGACCCCAGATAAGTCGTGTACACGGTCGTGAGCGGAGGGGATGCAGACGCAGCCACCGTGGACCATGGTGCCGAGAATCTCCACCAAGGAAATATCGACGTTGAAAGCCGACAGTTGAAGGACGCGACTCTCGCTGTCAATCTTGAGCGCGGGCCCCTGGCCGGCAAACGCGGAACAAAGCGACGCGTGCGTGAAGAAGATGCTCCTGGAAGCACCGCTGCTTGTTCGCTTGGGGGTCACGAAGACACACGCCGCGTGCTCGGGGGTGGACTCTCGCGCGAGCGCAGACATGTGCGGAGGCAGCATGACGAAGAAGGCGTTGTTGACGATGACGAGATTCATCACCACCGAGCCGAGCTCCTTCCAAGCCGTCTCCGTGGCGAGGACGATGTGAGGGTTGAGGTAGTTGATGGTCGACCTGACGGTGAGCTGGTCCTGGTAGTCCAGCGCCACGAAGCTCGCGCCGGCCTGCATCACGGCGAGCAGCATGACGGGAGCCCAGCGGCTCTTCTCAAGGATGACGGGGACAATCATTCCAGGGCCGACACCCAGGTTCACCAAATATGTCCTGAGCCTTGTTACCAACGTGGCCAGCTGGATATACGTCAGGTCGCCGTCCCAGGAGCAGACCGCTTGGGCGTGCGGGCGGGTCTGGCTATGACGGAGTATCACATCATGCAGACAGGCCGAGACCTTCTGGGACCTCTGGCTGGCTTCCCAATCCTGGACCACAAGCTGCGCGTAGTCGCGGTCGGTGAACAGGTCGACTTCCGCAACCAGGCGGGCTGGGTGGTCGATGATGTTCTTGACAGCGCGCTCAAAGCTGTGCATGACGCTTTGGACCTGGTTGTTGGAGAGGAAGCTAGAGCTGAGGTTGGCGTGGAGATGGTTGCCAGTGAACGTGGCTGTGAGAGACAGTTGACAGTCCGTTTGGCGCGCAGACGTGACCAAGGATGGAGCGAGTTCGCTCAGATCCACGTCGTCCTCGTCTGCAAAGACATCCGAGTCCTCCAAGAAGAAGCAGGTATTGAACAGCTCCCTTTCGCGAAGTCGGAGAGCATGCTGAATCTCCGCCATGGTGAGGCTCTGATGCTTCTGGGCATTCGCAAAGGCCTCCTGGACTGCTGTCAGGCACTTCTTGATGCTCTGGTTGGGAGAGGCGTCGACCGAGCAGGGTAGAATACTGGCGAAGCTGCCCACGGCCTTGCCGATGCCCTGCAAGAGCTCTTCATCGCGGCCGGCGTACTGGTAGCCAAAGGTGACTCGGTCCATGCCGACGAATGCACGCAACACGAGCGCCCAGGCAAGTTGTAAAATTGCAGCGGGATCAACCTCGAGCTCCTGGCAACATGCCGTGAGTTGTTCGCGCGTCACCTCAAGGTCAAAAGGCTGCGTTTTGGCCTCGGGTTCGGGACTGAGCTGCGGGAAAAGACACGGCTTTGCACCCGCTAGGTCCGCCTTCCACACCTCGAGGCTGTATGATGTGTCCAAGGACGAGACATGGTATAGGTAAGTGCGGTGGAGAGACTCGTTGTGCGACGGCGTCTGCCCAGCGTAGACGCTGCACAACTCTGCCATTAGGTTGTGAACGCTCATCAGCTGCTTTGATTAGTACGAGTTTTCTTTCATCTTGAAAGAGGGGATACTCACATCACAAATAGCTTGGCTAATGTCCACTCTCACTAGAGTCTTTTCCCATGTATGGCAGACCGATAGGCGATGCCGTGGCTCTGTCAATGGTGTGTTGAGGGCTGGCACCCGGGACAATGCCTCTTCTGGTCTCGACGACTCGATAAAAAGCATGCTGGGAGAAGTCTTCCTGAGGACGACTTGATCAAAGAGCCCTTCTCGAGAAACACTATCGATGAAGATGCTTCGCAGAGCGGGCTTGCTAGCCACAATACTCTCCCAGGCCTTGCAGAGCCGGGTGGCGTCAAATGCACTGCCATGCGGCGAACGTAATTGATACACCCCGCGGACGTGAAAGTTCTCGGCGGACTGGCTTTGACACATGAGAATCTCTTGCTGCGCGGGGGTAACTGGGTAGATTGTCTCAACGTCCTTGGAACTCGGGAGACCAGAACCAACGAGACGATCGGCACCCAGCCTAGCGAGCGCCTTGTAAGACGTTCTCAGAAGCGGGACGTCAGACAGAGTCAACTCGGGCTCGTGGCACCTCAGTCTGCCGATGGCTTCCAAGACCAGGTGCTCAAAGGTCTGTACCCACGTTCGGATCCTGCTCTGATGGCTGGCATTCTTGTTGTAAGTGAATTCGACGCGGGCACCAGAGTCGTCGATCATGGCTGACACCTCGAATAGCGCCATTCGGCCTACCTTGGGACCAACATCCGATCTCAATGTGCCGGCGACTTGGCCGGGAACAGGGATAGGCTGAAGGATGCCGTTGGGGCGCTGGATCTGCTGAAGAGTATCGACCCAGTTAAGAATGACCTCGACGGGGATACCACAGGCACCTCCCACTGTGGAGAACTCCGATGCAAAGAATGGGATGCCGTCGCGGGGAATTGCTCGACGAGTATCCTTCATCAGCTTGATGGCTTGAATCAGGTCCGTTGTCGCGTCCAGTCCCACGCCCACCGGGCACAGAGACGTAAACCAGCCAACCGTCTCCATAATGTTGTAGTCTTCGTGCAACACTTCGCGGCCATGCTCCCGCTTCCAGAGAGTTGGGGGGCTTCTATCGGAAAAGGTCTGGCGGAAGGAAAGGAGGAGAGCTGCCAGGAACACGTCGGCGGCGTCTGTTCGCAAGACGTCGGTGCATGCTTTTTGCAAGGTGGAGGATAGTTCTGCAGAGAGAGAAAAGCTGGACTTTTCGGTGCTGCCGTGGCAGTTTGAATCCTGACGTAGGTTCCAGTAGTCCAGGTCGGCAGGGAGAATACCGAACGGGAGGGTGGGCTCGAAGAGTCTCTGGCTCATCTCGTAGCTCTGGTAGTCAATCCAGTGAGGAAAGGGAATGGACCCCTCGGATAGCAGGGTCCCCTCGTGGAGTAGCTCATCGAGATCATGCACTATGATGCGCCATGATATTAAATCGACTACTAGATGGTGAGCAGTGAGGTAAAGCGTCTGTTCGTTGTCGTTCTTGACATGCTCGACAGCAAAGACAGGCCCATCCGTAGGGTTGATGGTTTCTTGGGCAGTCTCGATGAGGGCTGCCATCTCCTCGTCATCGACATCGGTGTGATGTCCGAAGCGATACGAGTTGGAGGCTTGGGGAATGACAACTTGCACCCAATCGTCGGGGACTGGCCTGAAACGGGCACGAAGCATGGCATGACGAGCGACCACGGCCTCGACCGCGGCCTCGATGTCGGAATCGTCGGCTCCGCCCTTGATGCGTAACAGGATGCTCTGGGTATGTCGGTACTCGGGTTCAACAATCGTTTCCGACTCTTGTACGTGACGTAATGAGGTTTGGAAATACAGCTGTTGCATGGGCGCCAGAGAGAAGCACTCCATTTCGTCGCAGTCAAACTGGTCGTCGTCTCTCCAAATAGACCTCCTCGACTCTGCCCAGGACTTGACCTGCCTCTGTCTTGACATTGGACTCATGCCCCGACGTCGTGGCTCGGGTATTTGCAGCTTCATGATTTCCTCGTAAACGGCCTCGTTGATGTTCTGGGCCCATGTCTGCAGGGCCCTGGTGTTTGGCCTGCCGTCCTCGTGTTCGGCCATTGACAACAGTGGGATCCAGATCTGTGGACGCCGGGAATCGGCTCCCCATTCCTGCACAGCTATCCGTAGCGAGCGAATCTGTTTCTTTTGCATGGCGTGTTCGGACCGCGGGGCCAGCGACGTGTCGCCTGACTTCTTGGCTGGTAGCGCATTCGAGTCGGAGATGCTGACGAGGGCTACGAGCTGGCCGTCGAATGGCCCGGCCCGGGGCGTCACCAAGCAGACATTGCGAACCCGCGGGCTGGACTTTAAGAGGCTCTCAAGGTCCTGGCCCGTCGGTCGGGTAGCAGCGCAAGAGTCGTTGCTGCTGGAACTGGTGGTCAGCGAGCCATAGCTGGACACGGAGTCTCTGTTGGTCGGCGAGAACATGTCGTCGACACTGGCGCTCAAGCTAGACGGCCCCGAACCGTCCTCCTCCTCCGAGGTGGCTGCCGTGCTAGCGTCCAAGTGCGCCGGCGTGAGGGGCAGACGGGGAGGGAACGGGGTGATGCGCGTCTGGAGCTCGGCGAGCGTGTGGCAGCCCATGATGTCGTCGGCCTTGGCCTCGATGCCTTTCCTGCGGCAGGCCACGCGCAAAGCCTCGGCGGCGAGGTCATCGCCGCCGAGGTCTGTGAAGGAGTCGAAGAGGAGGATGTCGCCGCGGGGGATGTCGAGGGTCTGGGCGACGGCGATGATGAGGCGCTCCGAGGCGGGCTCGTCGTGTAAGACGTTTGTGTCGAGCCGGGGCAGGCTCGGTCGTTGCTCGGCCATGACGAGAGGGCGGTAGAGTACTAGAGATGGAGGGAGGAAGGGAGAGAGTGAGGGAGGGAGGGAGGGAGAGGTACGGAAACAGAAGAGTCGACGATGCCGTGTGGTACTAAGTAGTTGTGATGGGCGAGAGTCGGTTCTGCACTTTCAGCCAGCTGCGCGCAACACCAACTTTTGACGGGACGATGCTCGATAGGTCGGAGGCGGAATGTCTTAGAATAGCCACATGGCGGGAAGAGGCGAGTGGAAGGACGGAAGCAGCGAGGTGGTAGGCATTCACGAAAGCTAGGTAGAAACAAGAGAAGTCTGAACGGAGAGACTGCAATACAGAGAGAGAGGCACGGAGGTAGATGGTATTGTTTCGGGGCCGTCTTGTCTCAACCGCCGTCCTCCGTTTCCGGGGCTCGTCGGGGGAGGTCCGCCTTTCTAAGTAGGATGGATGGTGTCGTAACTTGGACCCTTCGTCGGACTCACGCAGAAAGTAGTTGGGATCGCAACCCCGGCCAACCTTTTCCTAGCTACGGACAGGGGAGCAAGGGGGAGCAGGCGAGTAGCGGCATCTGTCTGTCTGTCTCTTGTCTATGTCTCTCTCTCCCAGCCAGTCAGGACGGGCCAATGGCGCGGGTGCAATGGGACGAAGAGGATCAAAAGATAGGTACATACATACATCTGCTCCTAGGTACGCACCTAGACGGGGCAAATCCTTTGTACCAAGGAGGCCTAGTGCCCGGGGAGGAGAAGCTGAAGAAGGCGCAGGCAGGTTGCACCGTTCTCATCCTTTGAACCTTTTTTACTTATCTAGAAGCATGCCGAGCAAGGCCATCGACATGATCAGGTCGGCGACAGGGCACACACACGCGCGCATCGTCCCCTTCACCAGAGATGGAGACTGATGGATGGCAGTCAGCCATTGCCACGGCAATCGCACACCGACCGACTGACTGGGCGGCCCGGCTCTGGAGATTATCGCATTTTGGCCAAGCGAGTCGAAATTGGGACTTTGGGGTACCCGAGACGAACCTCTAGTAATCCAATCAGTTTTGGGCGAGTGTCTGTCTGTGTGTGTGTGTGTGTGTGTGTGGCTTGGCCCGGCGGACAAAAATAGAAGCCCGAGCTGAAAGCCCCGAGGTCCCCCAAGCCTCAAGCCTCGCAGCGCCTAAAAACCCAGCCACAATCAGTTATCCCGTTAGGATAGTAGTAGAGTAGCCAACTATCTGCCGTTTCCATGCCGTCTGCCTACCTAGGGCACCTTTCCCCAACAGGCCTCACGTCATCAAGCCTCGTCGCCCGCCCATCGCCCTACCCTTTTGGCGTCATGATGGCTAGAAAGGATCGCCATCCCAGCCCTGTGCCTCCCCGGCCGGGCGAGAGACAGAGCGCCATCCTCTGCGGGTTCTCGGTCAGGCCTCGGCATCCATCCATCCATCCACAGTAGTACCGAGTAGTCAGCGAGACAAGCCGTCTGATTAGATGCGCTTCTTCCGCCGTCGATCGGAGGATGGGGTGCCACAAAGCGCCCGGAGGTGGATGGTTGGACGCTTGCCGCTGCTGCCAAGTTGGAGACGCGCCAGACATGCACTTCGCCCCCAAAGCCCCAAGACACTCACTCACTCACTGTCTCAAACCTCAAGCAAGATACTTCAACACATTCTATTCATCCGTATTATCTTGTCCCGTTGTTTCCCTCGTCTGCCCTCGGCTTCCGAAATGAACGCCTTCTATTATCCCTGCCAACGGCCCCGGCTTCCTACTAATGACTACCACCACGTGCCCTCCACAACCGACCCTCTCTTGCTCCTCCCAAGTCGTCCGTCCCCCGAGGGATTCCCTTATAGTGGATGCCTGGAATCCTTCGCCCAAACCACACCACCAACGCCAACAATCGCCGTTGTGTAGGGTTTGGACACAAAAACTCGAACTACCAACTAAAGCCAAAGGATCGTCACGTACATAGCCCGCGAATCCCTCTCAATCCTCTCGTCCACTTTTTTTCCCTCTTCTCATCAACCCATCTAGCCTAGATCTGTGCTGCCTGCTTTTCCCTCCTGCCCTATGCGGCAGCGATGGGCCACTATCTCGTCGCCATCGATCCTCTGACGTCGAGTGGAAACACCCGCGCCCAGCTGAGGTCTTCCTGGTTACATTTGTTCTGCCCTTCATTTGTTTGGTCGTCTTTTGCCTATCTCGTCCTTCAGCTTGGAATCCCATCTCTGCAGTCATGTCGCCCCATCCTCAGTCATGTCGTCAGGACACTCACACACCACGGCTCGCTGTATCTGCTGATCAAAGACTCCTACGTCAGAAGGATTCCGAGTCTTGTCCCATCAGTAATAGCCAAGAGGCAATATTCTCATATTCTTGATCATCCGCGCCGTGTATGTGTGTACTACGTAGCAGGTCGACCTCATCCATTGCCCAACAATACTATCCACGTGCCCCCCCTCAAACTCGCTGCCGCCGGGCCGTATATAAGCCCCCCTCCCTTGCAGCATGAGGCCATTCACGTCACCAACGCGGAAATCCAGGGCTGTTCGCCCCCGCTGTTTCACGGTTTCGTATCCCCTGTCCATTCCTTCCCGCTCCAACTATCGGGGGCCGTTTGCATCTGGAGCCGGGCTTAGATCCTTGCCGTGCCCAAAGCGTCTGACGCGACATGCCCGAGGTGCGAACGACCCATCCCGCGCTACCCTACCCTGCGTCTGCTTGAACTTCGGACAAGACTCGACCTTGTTCGGTTTTTGACTTTTGACTTGTGCTTCTTGATAGGATGATTAGGTAAAGTACGTGGCTGGAATCTAGATGCTACAATTCGCGAGAAAGCCCGAAGCCCTGAATAGAAACACGTCAACGACGTCTTTGACACTCATCAACACATCTGCCAAGTCCTAATAAAAACAGTAAATCTTGTATATCGTACACTAATAGCCTACCATCACCTTGTTCGTTGTTCGAAATACTCCTTCATTAGACCCTTGGATTCCCTCCCGACCCAGCCGCGCTTCCTAATCTATGCCGTCCCATCTAAGCCCCCTAGAACAGTTTGGTATCATTGAATTCAAATGACAACCTCGTCATCATCCGGGTCCTCGATGCTTGTCCGCCTCTTCGCCTCCTTGACCTCCACTGCCTTCTTGTCATCGCCGTCTCCCGCTTCACCTCCAGGCCCCCGAGACCCGCCGTCGTTAGACCCGGCCTCTCCCTCCTTCTCCGTCTTGGAAAGGCCAAACGGCCACAGACCGCTCAAGCCTCTCGTACTTCCCTCCTTTGCTGGGTTGACAGCTAAAGGTCGCAGGACGAGTTTGTGGTCGTCTTCTGCCATGGCAAAGTCCCCAAACTCATCGTCATCATCATCATCACGCTCATCATCGGACTCGTTACCATCCGTCGTAGTCGTCGTCGTTGTTGTCGTTGTCTTGCCTCTGGTTCTCACTACTCCTCGCCACCAAGACCCTTGCTCTCCATCCTGCCCTTCATCGTCGTCGTCAAGGTCCTCCTCGGTGTCCGCGAATGGGTCCGTTGGATTCTCATCGTCGTCGTCTTCATCGTCATCGGCATGGTGCAGAGTGGCAGAAGACGATTCCGTGGCTTGGGTGCTCTTCTGGTGCATCGCCAGTCTGGCCGCTAGTTGTAGCCTTGCCCGCGAAGGGGGCACGTTCAACGGCGGAGGGGCTGGAGGGGGAGGCGGCGGAACTGATGGCGGCTCCATGGATCCGCCCGCATTGCTGAGCGGGTCAGTGTAGGCTCGGAACTAAGACGAGAGTTAGTTGAGACAGCCGACAATCGACGACACAAAGAAAGGTGAGCCAGCGGCCATGGACATCCTATGTGAACTCTAGCATCGCGGCATGATCCCCCGTTCCATTTCTTCCTTCCGTATTCAGCCCTAACTCTTTTCTTCCTCTGCCCACCATACATCTATACATATCCCTCGCGTCTTCTCCATAAAAGCTATAATGACATGGTTCATCCCACCCGTTCCGCAAACCCCACGACGCCTGCGATCCGGTGCTCAAGGCCTTGCCTCGGACAGAAATCTCAAAACGACTTTGAGAGGGACATCTCCAAAGTACTCGAGGTCGTCGGGGTCTAGGCCGTCGCCTTGCTTGTCCTCCCCTGCACTGGAAGATGCCTGTTCGTATATCTCGGATCGGGGTGTCCCTTTCTAAGGTTCATGCGTCGGTCTCGTAGCATGCTCAATCTGCTCCGCTCGAGCTTGAGGCTCCCCAGGCAGGTCCATCGTATTCAACGGCGCTCCCTCCTCACCAAAATCCACCGGCGAATCCATGACAACATCCATTTCAGCTCCGGGTTCCGGAGAGTTTGCCCGAAAGGGTTCGGGGGAGCCCATAATAACATCCTCGGGGGAGTCCACCATGCCAGTGCGCCCAAGAGAATCCATGTCCGCATCGTCACCAACATCTTCATTGGAATCACCACTTACCTCAGAATTCACGTCTTCGTCGTCTCCTTCACCATCCTCGTCCTCTTCATCGCTGCTGCTGCCAAAGCCGGACATCAAAGTCCCGGCGCTGATGGTAAAAGGACCAATGCCGTTGCCGGACTCCTCGTTCAGCTCAATCCCGCCGTTGAGCCCGGCATCCGCCAGGGCACTTGACGAGTTGCTGGAATTGCCACCCAGGCCAGACAGGCCAACGCCGGCAAGTCCGCTACCGCCCATGGCACGGTTGCCCAAAGACGCATCCGGGCGTACGCCACCGAGAATGGCATTATCTCTCTCGCGTGTCTCTGCCAATGCGCCTTCGACGTAGTTGATCCACTCCTGGCTCATAACACTGTCCAGGACCGTCTCAGACAGCAGCTCCGGCGGGTGTCGCTCAGTAAACTTGACTACTTCCTCGGCAATGAGGGTGAGGTGACCCATGTATCCCATGCGAGTCTTGGTCTTGGCCTGAGACTCGTCGCTGGCCTGCTGGCCGTTGATGATGGCGCTTGTTATGTCTGCCGCCTCGAACAGGGAAACAGCCAGGTTGGGGTTGTAACCGCGATCCATGGGGCCGTTGAAGACCTGCTGAACAATGTCGTAGACTACATTGTGCAGGAAATTGTTCCAGGGATATCCAAAAAAGAATGACTGGTCTGTTAGAACTGCACAAGGGTAGAGTAAGGAGCTGACTTACCAAAATTGTTGGTACAACACGGTACTCTACAAACTGCATCTTTAGGTAGTCTCCTACAACAGGCTGCGTACCAGTAGACTCTGCGGGTCGGTCTTCAGTGGCTTGAGGTGGGGCGTCCACCGGAGGCAGCTTTGTCTCAACGGGGGCATCCTCACTCGCGAGGGTATCAGCCCGTGTCTCGGCTGCCTGAGGGGGTCTATCGGCCCCAGATTCGGGGGGTGGCGGGGCAGAGAACAGCGGCGCCGGAGTGTCCTCGGGATGTGGCAACAAAGCATCAGGTTTCGAGACAGGGTCCGTCTCGGCTGGAGCATCTGTAGACTCAGTCTTGACTTCGGGCTCAGAAGGCGCCGGGGTTAGAACCACTGAGGAGCTTGATTCATCGTCAGTTGCAGCTTTCTCCGAGGCGATGACCTCTTCTGTCTTTGAGTTGGTGGGCTCTGAAGTGGGATCATCCGTCTTTTTCTCAACGGCCTCCAATTCAGCATGCTTTTCGGCAGATGCGGGCTCGGCGGCTTTGGGTTTGGTAGGTGATAGAGGGGCGACCATGAGCTCCGCCTCCTCGAACTGGGGAGCGTTGATTTGGCCGGGGCCAACGGCAGATACAAGAGGGCTGAGAGGTTCATCCACAAAATCATCCTCGTCTTTTGCGGAGGCGCCTGGCTGGATGTCAACCTCGGCCTTGACAAACTCGTCGGAGGTGTCCTCGCTCATTTCCTTGCTCGGCTCCACCTCCTCGAACCCATCATCGTCGGCGTTGGTAACCTCAAGGCGCCGGCTCTCTTCGGGTGCAGCGTTGGATCGTCGCATGGTGAGATCATCGGCTGCGGCATCTTCCTCCTTGAGCGGGGCAAGCTTTCCCTCGTCCCGCAAACGGCGTCGTTGGGCATCCCGCACTGCAATTAGCTCCTCCGAACCCGGCTCGTTCAAGAGCCCCATGTTGCTGCAGTGCAGAAGCTCCGCCATCAGCTCGCAGGTCTTGAAACGATCGAAACCCAGGGGCTCCAGTTTCTCGCCGAACGTCGAGTCAATCTTGTTCTTAGGAGAAGGAGCCTTCATAATCAAGCTCATAAACTTTGGCACATTCTGGGCGAAAAGCCGGAGAAGCGTTCCCAGATAGATGGGGTCGCGGCTAGATGGGACGACGGCATTGGCTTCGGAACCCATATCTGGGTCGTAGTCGGAGTTGTTCTTTCGAATAACCTCGATGATGATGCCAACACCGACGGTGAGGGGGTTGCCACCGCCCAGCATATACTGGACAAGCTGCTCGACACAGGGCTTGGAAACCAGTTGACGGGTCAGCTCGTTGGGGCCGATGCACTGCTGTTCGTTCTGGGAGGCGTTGGCGGAAATGGTGATGATAGCCTTGATGAAGTCTCCTGCGGCAGTCTGAACGACCCAGTTGTTCTTGGGGCTCAGGCACGAAAGCAGAGTCGGGATTATATCCTTGGAGTAGAGCCACTACGACGAACGGGTTAGACGAGTGCAGCATTTATGAGTGGATGCACATACCTCGACGACACCCTGACCACCATCGCTGCGATCAAGGGCAATGATCTTGAGAAGAAGGTCCATAATCATGGGGTATTCGACATGCCTGAGCAGATCGGGGACGGCATCAGGTAGGCTCATCAAGAGCACCATCATGTCCTCCGTCTTTTTCTCGAACAGAGACTCGTTCACCTTTGTGAAGTAGCTCGCCTGAAGAGGGTCGAGCGGGGCAGGGCGCGAGAGGAACTTCCAGAAGTCCCGAATCAGCTGGCGGTTTTCGGCAAGGGCCTCGTAGATGGACCAAGTGTCGGAGCTGAGGACCTCGCAGGCGACAAAGGCATATCGGTTGCGCTTCTTCTCCAGCTCCTCTTCCTCGTCGAGGCCAGGGTCGGTGGCACGGGAGGAGGCGCGTGGGCGGGAAAAGGGCAAAAGACGGTTCTTGGCCTTGGCGTCGTCGTCCTCAGCAGCGGCGGTATCATCTTGGCCTGCGGGAGGGACGGTGACCTTGGGGGTTTCTAGCTTGGGTGCGACGACATATTCGAGCAGGCTCTCGAGAACCTTGTCCTCGCGGAGATACTCGATGAGTTTTGTGTTGTGCTGCTTGAGCTCCTGGATCAGATCGCTCTCGTCGAGCAGTTCTTCGAGGGTAAAGTCGGGTTTCTCGAGGATGGTGTCGATTGTGGAGATGTTGGCGAAGCCGCCAAACCTCCAAAACATGGTGACGGAAGTATGCCGCGGCGCCGAACGGGCAGCACCGGGGCGTGAGGCGGGGGAAATGGAAGATGAATCGGGGGCGATGTCGAGAGGAACGGATCATGTAATCAGAACACGGTCGGGTATGCGGGAGGATAAGGTGGGATGGCGGTCGGCGGTTGGTAGGCGGCCAGGCGGAGGGGCGGAGAAGCCCAAAGGCGGGACAGTGAGTTGAGGAGGAGTTAGGGGGGTGTGTGACGCGGAGTCGCAGAGAGGAGAAGCGATGCGCTGCGCGAGAGGAGCGGGGAGAACAGCACAGCACAGCAGAGGCCCGTCTATGGCATTCCGGAATGCCCAGGGCAAGGTGCGTCGCTCGAGGTGGCTTCGCTGAGGGGAAGAGAGTCGCGCGGGCGCGGATCGCGGGTCGCGGGTGGCCTGGTGATGGTGAGAAAGTGTGAGGATGAGTAACCAGTCAAGGCGAGGATGAGATAGCTAGTAGCAGTGGAGGACAGTGGAGGGCAGCGGTGATGTCAGCCCTTTCGCTTGGCGGCGAGAGGAGCGAGTGAGTGTGTGTGGCAGTGGCAGTGGTAGGCAGTGGTGGGCGGGAGGGCGGAAGCGAGCGGCAACCAGCAGCGAGTAACAGGTCGAGTAGGTAGAATGGAGCAGCGGCAGCGGCAGCGGCAGTCACAGCAGTCGGGTGCTAGCAGTGATCTGATGATTGCGTCCGTCCCAGTCGCGCGCCAGTTCGTCGAGGGATGGAGATAGTGGGAGCGGCGCAGAGGGCTGCAGCACCTAATTAGGTTGATTGCCTCTCACACGCACGCAGGCCCGCACAAATGCGACACGCACAGGGCCGAGGGGATATTGGCACCGGCTGGAGTGGAGGGCTCGATGCCTCACAGACGGGGGGGCGGGTACAGCGGCTGTGGTCCCAGTCTTCAATCAAGGGGAAGGCCGTAGCGCCAAACCTGTGCTGGCCGAGGGCTAACAGCGCTGATACTACTCCGTAGAGCTGCCCAAGAGCCTGAAAGCGGGAACTAGGGTGGTGCGCGTGTGCATGTGCGTCGCGTGCGCGCGGTGCGAATGGACGAGTCGTTTTGGGTGTGGGGGAGGGCGGGGAGGAGTACTTGAGCGGCAGAAAAAAAACAAGACAAGACCAGGCTTGGAGAGGGGGAAGAGCCTGAGGGGAAAATGGAAGAGACCTACTAAAGGAAGCAAAGCAGGTACCTGCGAGGGACGAGGCTGCGACGGTTGCACGCAATTTGGAGGGATTCGGGTACAAAGAGGCCCAGAGACTGAAGAGAGAGAGAGAGCCGCTGTTTGTCGTCGGTCTCGGTCTCGGTCTGCAGAGGGGAATGGACGGATGCAGAATTGGGAATGTTGAGGAATGGATGTGGATAGAGCGAGGTGCCCACAGTTGGGATGGAGTTGGGCTTGTCACGTCGTCTCCTGCGGGATGGGCCACGGGCGTCTCAGCCTCTCCTCGACTGACTCGTCTGCCGTAGTAGGGATGTAAGTAGTACAGTTGCCGTGTAAAATATCCTGAGACTAGGCTGCTTGGCTGTCTCATTATCCAAGCCATATCCAGGTCAAAGCCAAGTCGCAGAAGCCATGCTTATCCCGAATAAGCAAGGAGGCAGCTGGCAAGCTGCAGCTTCAACAGCCTCGCCAACTAGTAGGTACCTACCGTCCAGGTACACTGCGGCGTCAAGAACGACAACTCAACCGCCCAGCTGCAGCACCACCAACGATGCAAAGGGAATTGATTGGCAGTTGGCACACGTAGAGAGAGATAGTCTACATCCCAGACAATCTAGGCCTCCATCTCCTACCAAATTGGACCCAAGTCCACGCCTTAAGCGCCACCCAACTCTCTCTCCGCAGCCCGCAGTTGACGACAACCCAAGTACTCGAGTAGAGAGGAAAGGGCATCCAGAACTTAACTTACACCATGGCATCATCCGGTCCACATCCTTTTCCAAATGCCAACTTCTCCATGGGATAACCACCCACTGAGAGACGCCCTGCGAGTTCTAGATTGGCCTTGGCGGCCTTGTCCCATCCACGGGTCCGGCCGCCAACTCTTCCCATCTCGACACAGACCCCCCTTCCGCGACCCCGGACTGCCACGTTTTTCGTGCATGCTGGTTCCGTCGAGTGCATGTCCGGCCCTCACGTGGCGTATCCCATGTCTCACACGCCGTGTGTCGGCTACTAGGTTCTGTCTTCGACCTTGATGCTAGTGCCATCGGAACCAGTAAGATCACGATTCATCTGTTCATTCACAGCCAAGCTTCATCCGCGTAGCGCACTAAAAAGAGTCATATCAATAATCGCATTGTTCGATGCATGTATTATCGAGTACAAAATCTAATATTCTATCACATCGTGTGTTCTGCCAGCTACACTACAAGCTCTTGCGTTCGCCAGCAAATGCAAAAGGAGAGAATGGGGGGGGGG
>LDPL01000014.1:275428-448887 GCA_001305505.1 Neonectria ditissima
GGGGGGGGGGGAAATCAAGTGTCCTGTCGCTTGCCCAATAAACCATGTGTCCCACACTCGTACATCGTCGTTTTCATCGCACTAAGACTCCTCTCGCAGCTTTTAAGTGGCGCCGTTGAAGGCTAGCACATTGGGGCTGCCCTTGCCAATGCTGGACACCTGGCCCTGGGTCCCAAGCTTCTTGATCCGGTTGATGACCGTCGCAGGCATGGCGATGGCTTCCTTGGCCCGGAGATACAGAGCCAGGCCGGCGATGTGCGGGCAGGCCATGCTGGTGCCGCTCATGGTGGCGATGGCCGTCTTGCTGCTAATGCCCAGGCTGGTGACGGCGACGCCCGGCGCCCAGATGTCGATGACGGGGCCGAAGTTGGAGAAGCTGGCGCGGTTGTTGTTCCTGTCGATAGCGCCGACCGTCAGCGCGCTGGCCGCGGAGCCGGGAGACGAGAGGCTGGCGTCAACGTTGCTGTTGCCCGCAGCCGCCGTCACGAGGATACCCTTCTTAGAGGCAGCATCGACGGCAGCGTTGAAGGCGGCGGATTTGCTTCCACCCAGAGACATGGAGATGACCGACTTGGCAGCACGACCGGGCGTGTTGGTGATGTTGGCGACGGCCCACTCAAAGCCATCGAGAACAATATCGGTGGTGGACTAGATCGGCATGTTTAGTAAACTCCATGTGTATCCTGTCAGGAATGTCTTCCACTCACGCTAGCTCCGTCGAGGACCTTGACAGCCATGATGTTGGCCTTCTTGGCAACACCGTAGGTTTTGGCGGCAACGATGCCCGCGCAGTGGGTGCCGTGGCCGTTGGTGTCGGCGAACTTGACCTTGGGCACGGCGTTGTACCCGAGGAACGCTCGGCCCTCGAACTCGGTGTGTTCCGTGTAAACGCCCGTGTCGACGATATATGCCCACATACCTTGGCCGGCCGACGAGTCGTAGATATAGTCAGTCGCACCGGGTTTGCGGTGGGAGATGGAACTGAGACCCCATGGAGATGCGGCTTGGGTGATTTTGCTTTGGTAGATCTCGATCACTCGGACTGGCTCAATGGAGAGGACCTGTTTGGGGTGTTAGGACCTGGGACTGGAATGCGCGCCGCGTGGTCTGGTCTATCGCGAACCGCATTGGGAGAAAGGGGAGATTGAGGGTATTGGATGAATGGTTGCAACCGGGATGTTCAGATGTCGACTTACCTCGTCACTGTTCTTGATCTCCTTGATGGTGTCTTTATCAAACTCGCCCGAGTATCCCTTAAAGGTGTTGGACCACACCTTATCCACGCCCGCCTCGGTAGCGCCATCACGGCGTCTCAGGCTGCGGGCATGGATATCGTCAACCCAGCCGAGATGGTCCTCGAGTCTGGGAGCCTCAATCTCGGGCTTGATGGTGACGATGTACTTGCCCTTGACGATGTCGCCGATGGCGTGGGTCGACACGGGAGCCGGACGGCCCAGCGCGACTGGAACGGCGGCAACGAGAAGAAGCAGCGAAAACATGGTTGTTGTTTGGGCGGGGGCTTTGCGTTGTGTCTTTGTTTCTTTTCGTGTGATAGAGATCGTAATGAAAGACTGAAGTGAATCCGGGGGACCTGTGTAAGGCTTTTGTCGGCTTGAAGATCAAGTCTGGAGGGAGTGGCAGTCAAGGCTGTAGTTAGATGCTGGGATATGCTGGAAACTAGGTCAAGCCAACACGAAGAGCCCGCTTGCCTTTATACAACTTTGCCTTGGGGCCATCACCGGTGCCTCTGTACGCCAAAGCCCCAAGCCTGCTTGTCGGCTCGGCCGGTCTGGACGCCCTCGTGCCCCCGGCTCCGCGGCGCCCACCGCCGAGAAGTTGCCAAGCACCGAGACGTGCCAATACCAACACCAACACCAACACCAACTCACTCCGAGTCCTCTAACCAAGCAGCCTCCCGATACCATTCGCAGGCCTTCGCAGCATTGGCACAGCGAGTCGTGCAAGCGCCTCCCAATTTACCCATTGAAACCTTGCACTCCCCCACAAGTCTGGGTCAAGCGTCGGTCGATCTGCCAAACTCCAGCTCCCGGGCACCTACCTTTCCACATCGGGTGTTGGTGACACCCATCAACCTTTGCGCCAGGCCCGAGACGTGAGCGAAAAGGAACAACTCCGGCTCGTCGCGATCCCAATCAGTCAGATGGTCTCTGCGTGCTGCTCGCGTTACGTCATTCCAGGAACCAACGGACCCAGTGGGAAAGGTAGGATTGCGGCTGGTGCCAAATCTGGATGCCACATGCGGCGCCTCCGTCGGGAACATTTGGCGCTTGCTGCACCCCACTTACCCGAACAATTGAAACCGCCTGCAATAGTGGCTCCGAGTCGCCGGGCACGCAGAATAGTTCCAGAAAGCCAGCTCCGCTGCGCGTCACTCAGGAATGCGGGCTCTCAATATCGGATGTTGTTCGCCTTCAACTTCCAGCGAGGTATCCGTACCTTAGTTGTGCAGAGGTTACGCTCTGGCCGAGTTCCCGACTTGTTCCCGACATGGATGTCAACTCCGGCTAGTGAGTCCGATTCCATCGGCAACCCGCACGGCATCGGGTCGATACCGGCTTTATTCAGTCAAACCAACGTCTTGGAAAAGTTAGAGAGGGACGAATGCAATAGCTTGGATTCTTTGCCTGGTCGTGTGATACCACACCAGCAGATCAACGTACCGGCAACTCGGGCACGCCTTTGGGCAAGTCTTGGACAGTGTGTCGAGTGCTGCTCTTGATCCTGGAGTATCTACACTCCGAAGCTGAAGAGAGTCATTTTTCAATACCACCGAGACACTCGGCGGTGACAAAACATCTCGGCATTGTTGGGTTCCGTCGTGATATCGAACATTACCCATCAAGTCGTTCTCCAATTGTGTTCATGACCGATGACCCGTTCCTCGCTCCATCAATCCCAAAACTCGCTTCCATCGGCTTCTATTCCCTATCCCTAGGCAGGTCTGGCGTCGACAGTTTGACAAAAAGCCATCCGCATCATACTCTAGCCAGTAGTTCGCGTGCTCAGCTAGCAATCCGTCACGCTCCGGCAACTGCATTCCCCATTACACTCAAGCCCTTGTCGAACTCGCCCCTAACGCCTCTTGTTTGGGCAACGTCTAGGGGCAGAACCAGCCTCCACCAGCCGTACCACTCCGCCACCTCGCTCAAATCGGCGTCATCGAGCGCCAACCACTCCTCTAGCTTTTCGTGCCACATGGGGAACATGTGCTGTACCAGGACTTCGGCTACCTTTCTTGTCCCCAGCATCGGCGTCCACCTAAGAATGCCCGTCAAGACAGGCAGGTAAGGCTCCTGATCAGCAGGATCGACGCGAAAGTTGGTACGCATGTATTTGCCCATAGACGGGAGGACGTGTGACATGACCAGGGACCGCCACTGACTTCCGAGCACCTTCTCCCATTGTGTGAGCCCTGGGAAGAGGCCTCGCTCGAATTCCCACGAGTCAATGAGTTGTCTAAACTTTCTTTTCACATCAGCCACCAAACCCGTGCCCTTGGGATCCAGGTGGTATGACGGCAGGTACTGGAGCCAGGGGAACAGCCAGATGTGGGGGAGGTGATGACTCTGCCTCCTCTTTTTTGGGTTCCAGTCCGATACTGCAGTTTCCAGCTTGCGAGTGATGTTGTTGATGAATTGCGCCCGCACAAAGGGCGGTAGTAGCTCGTCCCAAGCCTCCAAAATGCTAAGCATCGGTGTGGGCTCGAAGACGTCCCAGGATCGGACCGCTGCCAACGCCTTGGGTAGCCAATTCTTGTACATCATGCTCTCGTAAGCTGTCGTTGATTTGTGGTGGCTCCGATAAACATCGTTGGTGCTGACTTCAGAGGAATGCCACTTCCCGACTGAGTTGTGCTTTCCGTCTGCCCACATCAAAAGACCAGCAATGCCTTTGAGATCCGAAGCAAACCTTGTTGGCTGTGTTAAGGGATCCCAATCAGCAAGTCGTAGGAAGGGGTGAACAGCTGCAACCGCAATGTCGGCAACCTCAGCTTGCGCCACGCCAAGCTCATGAGCTTTTTGGAGGCAGCGGATCAGCTGGTCCCAATCAGCTGTAGCAAGCTCCTCGGTGACAAGATCTGAAAAGACTTGCAGTCTCTCAAGATCCGAGCGTAAATCGTCCATCTCCTGCTCCTTTTCCTTCAGTTCTAGGTCAATCCAGGTCTTTCGCTCCTCCAAGCTTTTCCACTCATCTGAAAAGGCAAGAAGGTCTGCTTGCGCTCGTTTCACAAGCTTCTTCGCCTCTATCACCTCAATTGACTCTGGTGTAGCTGTGCCGGTTGTTGGTGTCATGATACCACTTGTTGACGTCAGCATCTTGCTTCCGGGGCCAGTCATGTCGAGTATGGGGGCGAAAGCGTCAGGAATGTGGAGGCCAGGGGCGGCAGCCTTCAACTCCTCTGCTGTAAGATACTTGGTCTTTTGGCGTCTCGGGGTGCTAGTGGCGCTGTCGAAGGCGCTTCCGATTGTCTTTCCCTTGACTTTCTTTCGTCTTCTTTTTTTCTCTTCTTCGTCCGAGTCCACGACGACCTCCCCGCGGAGTTCGGCCTGTCGCATCTCCTCCTGCCGCTCCTGTTGCGATTTCTCTTTGACGGCGCCCAGACCAGCGCCTTGCGGTCGTAAATTGGCTTCGATGATGACGTTTCGACCTTGCCCTTCCTTGCCGAGGCCTTGGCCCTCCTGGTAGCCCATCTTGGCCATCATTCTGGCACCAAAGGATTTGGCATTTACCTTTCCTTTGGCACTAAACGCACTAGGTTGAGGCTTGTTCCTCGGCGTCGGACTGCCGTCGTCTCTCGGCTCCTTCAAACCGGGCTGGCGGGATGATGACGGAACGAATCCCATACCCAAGGGATTCGTACCGTTAAACTTTGACCGGAAAGCTGGGAGGGAGGGGGCATCGCTGCTGGCTCCTTGATGGGGATCCTGTGAATGTTCAAATCGACCCATCTTCGGCGCCACGCCGCCAAACCCGAGTCCCGCGGGGCCGAACCCAAGTCCGACGCCTCCTTCGTCCTCATCGATGTCGTCGTCATCGTCTTCCTCTTCGTCCTGATGTATTGTCTTAGTCCCGAGGACTGGCCGGGCATCTTCTGAATCGGCATCGGCATCGGCTTGATCCTGCTCCTCAGCGTCGCTGTCCTCTCGATCTCCGGCACCCGTTGCGACAAAGCTCATTCCTTTACTCCTGAGTGTCTTCCTCTTCCATTTTCTCGCTGGGCCTTCGTCTTCACTGTCGGATCCGAAGATGCCTAGCGCGGCCTTTTCCTTGTTGTTTCCTCCTAACCGACGTCGTTTCCGTGGGTTCGCATCGCCAAAGTCGTTGTCGGCATCGAGTCCCGGCGTGCGAAAGTCATCTTCAGATTCGGATGCTGAGGAAGAGTAATCGGCGGCGGTCGCCTTGGTGAGGCGCGAAGGATCAAAGGATGGTCTCGAGGAGCCGTTCATGATGGCGGTCGCTTATTAGGGTCAAAGCATTGAATTACGAAGGTGACTGTGCCAAAAACGCACGCGTTTATCGCCGAGAATCGTGAACTGTCGCGAGGGCGCCGCATTGACAGGCAGGAGCAGGCAGGCATGACGATCTTTGGATTTTGGGATATTGTCTCTCTTATCTCCACGTGACCGACGTCAGCGCTTTGAGCTCCATCTTGGGTTGATCAACCATGGTGGCATGCGCATTCCAACATGCATCTTCAGGTCACATCCAAGCAGCATTTTCTACCAATAAACAACTTGCAAAATGCAGAGACCTCCGTGCATGACCAACACTAGGTACCTGGATCCTTACCGCTTGCTTCATGGCCAGCCTCGACGTCATGCAGGTAGTAATCTTCCTTCTAGTAGGTACCTACCTACTAAGAAGGAAACATGCATTCCGGAACAAGTTAGCCATTGACAACCGTTCAAAACTGTGCAAAAATGGAAGTGGCTTGACATGCGGGCACAAGTCGTAAAAGAGGTGATTTCCTTGAGTTCTTTAATCTATCTTAGCAATGCATCTTGCAGTATGTCACTGAGCTGTCTGTCCCAGTTGTCTGTCGAAGCAAGGTACATCGCTGTGAGGTGTGTGGCTTGGACCCTGTTTCTGGGGCAATCAGATGTCAACCTGAGCGACGATTGGGCGTCAACAATGGTGCGGAAGTCACCTGCAAAACAACGCATCTCTACGGCACACGCATAATAGAATAATTTAGTGATGACGATTTCAGAGGCCAACAGCTTTGTTTTTGTTCTCACACATACTTGTGTTTTTAAAACATATTACACAGATACAGGACGCCGAATACCCAGTTAACACCGCTTCCGACCACTCCCAACCCACTTACCCTGTATGCAACAAAAATTGTAGGTACCTCATCACTCACTAAATTCCAGCTAGGCCGTGTGTACCATCCCTTCAGTCAAGACCCCTCGCCCCTGCATCAGGTGACGGCACTTGTTGACTTTCCCCTCCACCCACAAACGAAGTCATCGCGCCTTGCGTTTCCAACAAGGACTCCAGTGACCTTCGCAGCAAACCGATCATTTAGACCTTTTCTTGTGTTCCTGAACCGGACCTGATCATTCCTTCCCTCAGAACGCTTGCTGACTGTGCACTTCGCGCTTGCTTGCTGCAGAAGGACCGACCGACTCCCTTTGTTTCCTGCTGCCGCCACTTCTACACGCAACAGCCTGGCTTTCTTTGTCGCTGATACCCATACCCTCGCCAGCGCATTCGAGTCCTCGGTATGTGACGTGATTCCATCTTCAGCGAATCCCGCTGGCCTCGGTACCCGACAACGCCTGCCTAGTGTTCCCTTCCTTCAGCATCGCACCGGCATTATGAAGCCGTTGAGAGTTTCCCGTGCGTTCCAGAAGCTGATTGCCCGTATAGCCAAGCTTGCCAAACCACCCAAGAAGCGCTCTCCCAACCACGAACGATCCCCACCGTCGAACTCGAAATACCACCCTTCCCACTCCAGCGCCGCAATCATGGCCGAAGAAGAAGACTTTAGCTCGATTCCTTTGCCCGACCGCTTCACCCACAAGGTTTGCTGCTTGTCGCCGCCTCCTGTATCGGCAACTGACGACTTTGTATAGGTCTGGAAGGTTAGAAAAGCAGCCTACGAAGAGGCCGCCAAGCAATTCTCCGTGTCACCCGACGAGTCCGATCCATGCTTCCGACCGTTTCTCAACGACTCCAGCTTATGGAAATCTGCCGTTACCGACTCCAATGTCGCCGCTCAACAAGATGCCATTATCGCCTTGTGTGCGTTCCTAAAGTTTGGTGGACGAGATTGCGGTCTAAGGACGCGAGGCCACACCGTCACGCCCATGGTCGAAAAGTGTCTCTCCTCTACCCGCGCGGCAATCAAGCAGAACGCCATTGAGGCCATCCTCCTCTACATCGAGCTCGACGTCTCCGCACCCGTCATCGAGGAAATGCTCCCTGGACTATCTAACAAAGTCCCCAAAAATGTGGCCGCGACACTGCATTGTCTCACCCAGGTCTTTCACAACTATGGTTGCAAGATTGTGGACCCCAAACCTGTTCTCAAGGCCCTGCCCAAAGCCTTCGGTGCTGCCGACAAGAATATCCGAGCCGAGGCGACAGCTCTGACCGTGGAACTCTACCGATGGCTGCGGGAGGCGATGAAGCCCATGTTCTGGAATGAACTGAAGCCTACTCAGCAGACTGATTTGGAGGCCCAATTTGAGAAGATCAAAGCCGATCCAACTCCCAAACAAGAACGTCTCCTTCGATCCCAGCAGGAGGCTATTGCTAATGCTCCTGCTGGAGGAGAGGAAGGAGGCGAGGAAGAAGGCGAGGAGGAGGAAGCTCCCGAGGTGGATGCGTTCGATCTGGCAGAACCCCAAGATGTCAGCAAAAAGATTCCCCCTAACTTTAGCGAAATGCTGGCATCGTCAAAGTGGAAGGATCGCAAGGAGGCCGTTGATGGCCTCCTCCAGGCTTTGAACGTTCCTCGAATCAAAGACAGCGATTTCCACGAAGTCAGCCGAGGACTGGCCAAGTGCATGAAGGACGCCAACGTAGCCGTTGTTGCCCAGGCGGCGCTGTGTATCGAGGCTTTGGCCAAGGGTCTTCGAAGAGGCTTTGCCAAGTACAGGGCCGTTGTCATGCAACCCATCATGGATCGCTTGAAGGAGAAGAAGGTAACCGTTTCCGAGCCTCTTGGTGCAGCCCTGGACGCCGTTTTCGCCTCCACCGACCTTACTGAGTGTCTCGAGGACATCACCACGTATCTGGGCAACAAAAACCCCCAGGTCAAGGAGGGCACCATGAAGTTTCTGATTCGATGCCTGCGAACGACACGGGACGTGCCCAGCAAGCCCGAGATTGCCACCATCTGCGAATCTGGAAAGAAGCTTCTTTCTGAGTCGAGCCCAGCCCTTCGAGACGGCGGCGCTGAAATCCTCGGCACCATTATGAAGATTATTGGCGAGAGAGCAATGACGCCTCAACTTGAGGCCCTCGACGACATCCGAAAGAACAAGGTGAAGGAGTTCTTTGAGGCGGCTGAGGTCAAGGCCAAAGAAAAGCCCAAGCCCCCTCCAAAGGCAGCAGCACCGCCGCCAAAGAAAACAATGGGAGGGAGGAAGGTTGTCGGTAAAAAGGCTCCCGCTGCGGCTGCTCCCCCGGCCGAGGCACCGCTTGTACCTCTAGCAACACCAAGAGCCGGCCCTGCTAGGATTGGAATGCCTAAACCGGGCATTGGCGGGCTCAAGGCCCCCCAGAAGCGAACTATCGGCGGTTCTGGCGTTGCATCTCCCCGTCGGGCCGCAGGTGCCCCTGTGATGCCTTCAGATGACGATCCGGCACCGCCGCCACAGCCGCGTCTTGGTCTCTCCCGTGGACTTGCCGGGCGGTCACTCGCGAAACCCGCGGCTGCCCCGGCTCAAATGCCACCCTCTTCGCCGCCTCCATCCAGTGGACTGACTGCCGTGGAACGAGCTGAGCTTGAGGAACTCCGAGCTGCTAATGACCGACTCACCCGACAGGTTGACGAGATGCGTCAAGAGCGCAGCAAGTTCATGTCGGAGATTCAGGAGCTCAAGAACCAGAATGCTGGACTGATTGAGGATCACACGAGAGACGTGTTGAGCATCAAGGCCAAAGAAACACAACTTGTTCGCGCAAGAAGCGACGCAGAGGCAACTGAGCAGGTCAATGATAGACTCAGGCGCGAGTTGGAACGTCTTAAGAAGGCGTTGAGCCGAGCCGAGGGGCTGGGGGCATCCCCCGGTGGTATGGGCAGTCCTGGTAAGTCATAAGTGCCGTTGGTCCCCTGCGAGTACTAACATAATCAAGGCGGCCTCGCATCACCGACCCATGACGATGTATATCGCGATCACAGCTCTGCTTCGGCTAACCGTCACCGGATGAGCATTACAAGCACCATGTCGGAAGAAAAGGAGAATGGC
Organism: Neonectria ditissima; assembly: GCA_001305505.1. NCBI lineage: Eukaryota > Fungi > Ascomycota > Sordariomycetes > Hypocreales > Nectriaceae > Neonectria > Neonectria ditissima. Next base: position 284,875 of record LDPL01000014.1, read on the forward strand.
GAAATGATGAACCCACGAAGTAAACTTAGCCCCGAGTTGAGATATGCTGGCAGCAATCCGTCCTCAGGGCGTGGTTCTCCTGCTAGAGGCTTCAGGAGTGCAGCCTCCCGGGAGGACGACTACGGCTCTTCAAATCCGCAACGGCCCATGTCGTCGTTACCCCAGCCATCAGGTAACGGAGTCGAGAGTTGGAGGAGAGCAGCAGAGGTGACGAGCCAGCTGAAGGCCCGAATTGAACAGATGAAGGTGCGTCAACAAGTTTCCTTTACTTGCTCCCGAGTTACTGACAGACTGGTAGGCTAAGCAAGCATATGCTCGACCTTGAGGATAGGGTGGTTTCAGTTACGAGGCACCTGGGTGGGATTTGTCTGTCTGCACGCGTTATTGCTTGTGGGCTTTGACAGAGCTGGTGCATCTAGGAATCGACCTAGTTTTGGGGTGCATTTTCACGGCGTTGGCTCATACCACCACTGCTTGCTTCCACCATAGAATTATACTTCGCTTCATGGCCATTTGAGGGTTCTATGATGGCGCACCCGCAAAAGGGTTCGAGATAGTTTGTTTAATGCATGAATTTGATGACCAAGGTTTGGGCTCTGAAGCCATGTGCTACTGCTCTGTGGGCTCGGCCAAAACCTGCTCCGACAACATGGTATCAAAGTAGCTTCTGACTTCGACAATCTTGCCCTGGTCATTAAACCGAGTTAGCCACACATACTCGTTGTTGTAGCTCAGTCCGGTGCGCCGCGTCGCCTCCCCGGCGATCTCAACGCAAGCCCACCACCCGTCGTCCGCCCTCTCCCCGTCCACCAAGGCCTTCGTCACGACGAACTTGATCGGCGCGGTGAGCTTCTTCTTAAGGTGATTGAAGGAGGCGTCGTTGTGTTCCGTGAGGCTGTGCCAGGTACCGACGAGCGAATGGGCGCTGCCGGTGATGGTCCATTTCACGTCGGGGGCGACGTAGTCTGAGAAGAACGAGTTGCGCAGTGTGATGTCCTTCGTTTCTTGCAGGGGCTCAAAGGCTTTGAGGATGTAGTCTCGGGTTAGCTTGAAGCTTGACATGCTGCTGTAGATGTGAATTTGTCTGGATTCCTCTGTAGCTCGGACCGCTGTCTCTCTACGGCGGTTGGTATTTATACCTTGTGGTCTAAATGTGTTAGGTTCCGGAACGGGAAGTTCCCTGGTAGGAGGATTGGAGTCGGCACCACGACGAAACCGTCGGTACTTAGTTATGCAGCTTGCTTATCATGATAAAATCGTACGTACAAGACTTGCAAGTTCCTTGCCATCTAGTTCTTCTTTTTGTTCTTTGCATCCTTTTTGTCCCCATCGCTATCCTTGGATTTGCCCTTGCTTTCAGATTTCTCTTCGTCTTCGCCTTTCTCATCACTGGCATCCTTCTGATCTTTGTCGTCCTTGTCTTCTTCCTTGTTGTCTTCCTTGTCATCTTCCTTGTCGTCTTCCTTGTCGTCTTCCTTGCCGTCCTCCTTATCATTTCCCTTGGACTGAGTCTCGGATTCTTCGTCTTTGGCATCCTCGCCCTTGGTCTCCTTTGCCTCGTCACCCTTGTCAGACTCTTCCGCGTCGTTGGATTTCTCTGCATCGTTATCCTTCGCTTCTTCAGGCTGCTTGTGCCCCTTCTTGGCCTTCATCTCCTTCTGCTTCCTTTCCTGTTCCTCCTTCTCTGCCTTCTTCGCGGCCTCTACCTTTTCCTTCTTAATTCGCTGCTTCTCCTCGGCCTCTAGCTTGGCCCAGTCGGTTTCGGTATCAGCTAGGCCCGGAGTGGCAATGCGCTCCTCCAATACTCGTTTGGTAAGGGCCTCGTGCTGGCCAATCTTGGATCGACCGACTAGAGAGATAAAGATAGCAAAGCCAACCATGGCCGTAAGCATGAAGCGGTAGGTGTTGTACCAGTGAGGAGCCCAGCCGCGGGTGACTGCGCGAGAGTCGGCGGCGTAAAGGGCTACAAAGGCCATAAACTGGCTGGTGAGGGCGTACTCGACTGGCAGGAAGAGTGTTGGCCAGGCCACAAGGGACGCGGCAAGACCTGTGCCATAGCGGAAACGAGTGCGTTCACGAGAGGGTTCCTTCTCGGCGTATTCCATGCCCTACAATGATTCCGGTCAGTTCTGGCGGTCTGAGGTCATGGCGGAGTGCTTACCCAGTGGATTGCGCCAAGGAAGGATATGATGACTGCCCCGTATCCAAGCTGAACTGGCTCGAGGATGCTCAGCAGATATCTGGCTGTTTCGTGGTCGACGGAAATAGCATCGTAGAGGCCATTGCCGGTCGGGAAGTCTTTGTTCAAATCCCACGACAGGAAGACGGTGGAGAGCGACGTGCCAAGGTAGGGCAGGGTACCAGCGAGGCCGAGGATTCGAGATTCACGAGGTACGCTCTTGAAGCTGAAGGTATCTTTGACGTTTACCTAAGACTAATCAGCTGTGCTTTGGGCTACTTGTGCTCGCTACACTTACGACGTCTTGCTTCAGTTCAGCTCCCATGTCATGTTCCTTTTCTACTGAAGATTGAGACTCTTCTACCACGTGCCGGACGGAGCTTTGCGTGGAGACAGCTGGCGGGTCGGACTTGAGCTTTTCTTGGGCAATCTTCTTCTCGTGTTCGCGACCGATGGGCTGCTTTGGAGGAGGAGGATCGGTAGGTTTGCTGGAATACAAGGCTGCACGGTATCGAGGGAGGTTCGCGGGGAAGCGAACTGGGCCACCTCTCGCCGGAGCGGTCGAGGACACCCGGGACGTGAACCTGAGAAGAGATTGAGAAGTACGGAGCATGACGAATGTGAAAAAGACGAAGAGTGCTATGGGGAGGATTGGGTATCTGTTCGTGATATTTAAATCTAGGAAGAAGTTCGAGTGCAATGCGAGAAAAAGAGGACGCCGATTGCGGATTGTGGGATGCGCTGGAGGACTACAAACTGGACGGCGCACAAACCACGGGCCAGAACAGGGCAATTGCCATATACGAACAAGATGCAGAAATCCGGTTCCAGGGCACGCCAATTGGATTCGGTCACTTAATTCGTGTGTGCTACCATTACGACGACGGCACGGCTTGTCCAAACCTGGCTGTGATGAGCGAGCTTCGACGGAGGTCGTGACGTCATGTAACTACAGCAGCCGTTTGTAGGTTTCATTGCAGAAACGCGTGTGTGCGTGGATGAAAGCGAGGTGGTCGCGGCTTTGTGGTAAATTGACAGACACTGTCCATCTGCAAATTAATTATCTCTTGGTTCGTGGTGAGCCCATTCAGAGAAGCATCGGCATTTTTCAGCCTCTCAGGTTGTCGGGATGACGGTTGACGTGATGTTTCCACGGGAGGCTCCAGATCGTCATAGCTCCCATGTACAAATGCCTATGCTAGTACCCGAAGGTCTAAATTGATGGATAACTCGGTCACTTCACGGGAGCTGCGCCCCTCAAGAATGCGCTGAGTGCCCCACCTTAATGCCTCCAGCCTTAATGCCCAGGCCCAATCGCTCATCATAGGTACTTCTGCACTTTGTAGCTCGTCCATCCTCGGTGATCATCCCAGAAAAGGACCACCAATGGACCAGTGAGAGACACCGCTCAGTCCCAACTGTAGGGCGTCATCGGGAGGTACCTCGCCCGCTACGCTTAGCGCCGTGGCAGCCGAGGTACCATTCCAGGCAGTTGCACCTGGGACATGAGCGTCATACAATGGCACACCTTGCTAGGTTGGGCTGCTTCTTCCCACTTTTGCTGAGGTGACGCACAGCGCCGACCTGCAACTTTACAACATCACCGTCTCTGTCTTCAAGATCCGCCGCGGTTTGAAGAAGTTGACGATAATTCCGCATCTCGAGCATCTTAATTCATACTGCTCGAGACGTAACACCGTGGTTTAACTTTGCCCCCCGAACAGCAGCGCCACTTCCCTCGAGCCATTCCCGACCACCCCTCCTCCCTCCCCCTCCACGAGTATCTCGACGCTCCCGGTTGCACCACCCCGGCCGAACGAGAAGAGCCCTACGGATGGCTCCCGCGCACAAAATACCCATTTGAAGCGACAGATGAGGTCACGATAGATCTTTTCCCACCAAGACCCTTCGCTTCCCTAGCCCGGGTTACGGCTCCCTAACCACCAACATGTTGGAAGGCCTCGTTGCGGGGTTGCTCAACCGCTTTCTGGGCATGTATGTCCAGAACTTCGATCCTACCCAGCTCAAGGTCGGCATCTGGTCTGGCGATGTGAAGCTCCGCAATCTTGAGCTGCGCCGCGAGGCCCTCGATCAGCTCAAGCTTCCCATCAACGTCATGGAAGGCCACCTCGGCGAGCTGACCCTCACCATCCCTTGGTCCAACCTGCGCGGCGCTCCCGTCAAGGTCTTCATCGAGGATGTGTTCCTATTGGCCAGCCCCAAGGAAGAGGCAGAGTACGACGAGGAGGAGGAAGACCGACGGAAACAACGCCTCAAGATGGAGAAACTCGACAGTGCCGAATTGCTCAAGGAGAAGAACCAGGAGGGCATGAGCCAGGAGGAGCAACAGAAGAACCAGAGCTTCACCCAGAGCTTGGTCACAAAGATCATCGACAACTTACAAGTCGAGGTCAAGAACATCCACATCCGATACGAAGACTCCATCTCCGCCCCCGGCCATCCCTTCGCCCTCGGCATGACTCTCAAGGAGTTTAGTGCTTTCAGCACCGATGGACAGTGGGCCCCTACATTCATCCAAGACTCTACTACGGTCACTCACAAGCTCGCGACTCTCGGCGCTCTCGCTGTGTATTGGAATACGGATGCCTCCCTGCTCGGAACTGGACGAGAAGCCGCTAGCCCTTCACACGAAACGCTACCCCACGATGAATTAGTACAAAAGTTCAAAGAAATGATGGGAATAAGCGCAGAGTCGGACTCGACCCACCAGTTTATCCTGAAACCCGTCAATGGTCAGGCCAAAATTGAGCTCGATAAATCGGGCGATATTCTGGTGCCCAAGTTCAAGGCGAATCTCTTGTTTGAGGAGATTGGTCTTGTCTTGGACGATGATCAGTACCGAGACGGATTGATGATGGTGGATCTCTTCCACTACTTCATCCGTCACCAAGAGTACAAGAAGCTTCAGCCCAAGGGAGTCACTCCCAAAGAAGACCCACGAGCATGGCTGCAATTCGCCGGTAACGCAGTCTTGACCAAGATTCACGAGAGAAATCGAAGATGGTCTTGGGACTACTTCCGCGAGCGGCGTGACGACCGCAAGCGATATATCGAACTCTTCAAAAAGAGAAAACAACAGCAGCAACTGACTGCCGAGGACGCCACAGATCTGCAGGCCCTCGAGCGGAAACTTGGCTATGAAGACTTGAGATTCTGGCGATCGCTGGCTCGAAGCCAACTCAAGAAGGAGAATGCGGAGGCTTTGAAGAGGCAACCTCAGCAACCGCAACAACAAGGCTGGATCTCCTGGGTGTGGGGCTCGAAACCGCAGGAGCCGATTGAAGAGAACGACGAAAACACCCAGATTACCGAAGAGCAGCGCAAGGAGCTCTACGATGTCATCGACTGGGATGAGAAGAATGCCATCGCTGATGAAGTGGACGTCCCGCGAGAAGCTGTGAAGATGTGCATCGAAACGTCTTTGGCTACCGGTAGTTTCACTCTCAAGAAAGGCAACAACATGGATCTCCTCAGTCTGCACTTCGATGTCTTCAAAGCCAAGGCCTTGCAGAGAAAGGACTCTTTTCTAGCCAACATCAGCTTGGGAGGGCTGCGTGTCAACGATGGCACAACGCCAGATAGCGTGTACCCAGAGATTGTTCGGGTCAAGGATGCACCCGACGTCAAGAAGCACAAGAGGCTGTCTCTCGCCGAGTTGGAGAAGACCGAAGACGACCCGTTTTTCCAGTTTGAAGTCGAGCAGAACCCCATTGAGCGCGAGGGTGATATTGCCATTGTCAGTACGATGAAGCCTCTCGAGGTTATTTGGAACCCCAACTTTGTTGTTGGCATTGCCGACTTCTTTAGACCCCCCGAACGACACATGGAGTCGATCAGCGCCTTGATGGAGACTGCTGGTGCGACAGTGGAGGGTCTTCGGGAGCAGACTCGGGCGGGCCTTGAGTTTGCCTTGGAGGAACACAAGACGATCAACGCCGAGCTTGATCTTCAGGCGCCCCTCATAATTGTACCCGTCAGCATCACTACGAAGAACTCGACGTGCCTGATTGTCGACGCCGGTCACATCCACGTCAACAGTCAACTGGTAGACCAAAGCACAATGAAAGAAATCCAATCGAAGCAACGGCAGACCTATAGCAAAGAAGACCTCGAAAAGCTGGAGTCGGTCATGTACGACAAATTCATTGTTAAGCTGACATCAACGCAAGTCCTCATTGGGCCATCCATCGACGAAACCAAGGCGCAGCTGATCGAAAAGGACGACGAGGCACGATTGCACGTTGTTGAGCAAATCAATGTCGACTTCGTGGTTGAGACATCTATCCTGCCTAAGGCCCCGAATCTTACGAAGCTGAAAGTATCAGGCCATCTGCCGATGCTGCATGCAACGGTCTCGGACTCCAAGTACAAGACTTTGATGAAAATCATAGACGTTGCGATCCCAAAGTTCGACAAAGAACCCCCTCCTGGGCCAGTTTTACAAGAAGAAGAAGAGCCATCACGACCGCGCGTCCTGAGCGATGCATCCACCCTCTCTGTGCGAAAGTCGCGCGATAGGCGACAGTCAGTCCCATTCCCATTCATGCCGCATGCAACTGCTGTCGTGCTTGGGGATATGGACGATGATGACGACAATTTCGAAGATGCCACTGATGGTGGTGCTGATGCGCAACAACTCCGAATTCAGCAGCGTAGTTTTGAATTCAAGTTCAAGGTGGACACTTTGAAGGGCTCGCTTTATCGGAGCGACCCCGACAAGAAGAAGCCTGACGCCTTGCTCGTGGAGCTGGTTGCAGAGCGATTTGACTTGGAGTTCTATACGCGACCCTTTGACATGGCAGCCGAAGTGTCCCTAGGATCCGTGACGGTCGATGACTTTGTCGACAATCCTCTCGAAGAGTTCAAGGCCATCGTTTCGTCAGGCGATAGCGAGGATCTCAAGGAGGGACGCAGCCTCGTCCACGTCAAGTTCGTCAAGGTGAACCCGCTGTCGCCCGAGTTCATGCCGGTCTATGAGGGAGTAGAGACGAATGTCACTGCCGCTATTTCCACAATTAACCTCATCGTCACTAGGAAGACTCTTTTGACGCTGCTGGACTACATACTTGTCACGTTCACGAACAACGACCAGCCAGACGAGTCCAAGGCCATTGCTGACAGCCCCGCCATCGAATCGCAGGACACTGAGGTGGAGGCACCCTCGCAAGCACAACAAAATGCCAACGCTGGGGCCATCCGAGTCAAGATTGACCTCAAGAGTATTCGGCTGATTCTCAACAACGACGGCATTCGGCTTGCTACTCTTTCCTTCAACAAGGCCGATGCTAAAATCTTCCTCCGTGGAGGTACCATGCGTGTATCCGCTAGGTTAGGCGATCTCTCCCTCGTGGATGACGTGAACCAAGGAGTCTCCGAGGACTCGAATCTCCGCCAGCTGGTCACCATCCAAGGCGATGACCTCGCTGATTTTCGCTACGAGACTTTTGACTCGAAAAATCCCAAGACCTATCCAGGCTACGACAGCTCCATCTATCTTCGAGCTGGTTCGGTCAAGATCAATTTCGTGGAAGAGCCTTTTAGGAAGATCATTGACTTTTTAGTCAAGTTCGGCAAGATGCAGGCGTTGTACAACGCCGCACGCCAAGCTGCGATGAACCAGGCAAACCAAATGCAACAAAGCCCTAGCCGATTCCAGTTTGACGTTGTCGTCAATACCCCCATTGTTGTATTCCCCCGCGTCATCATCCCTGGTCGTCCGAAGCGCGATCTGGTTACGGCGTACTTGGGTGAGATTTATGCTCAGAACAAGTTCACCCCACTCGACGACAGTGAAGATGCCGAGATTGCAATGAAAATCACCGCTGGAATTCGAAACATCAAGCTCACTTCTGACTTCCACTACTCTGATAACAAGTCTGAGGAGCTGGAGATGATTGACCACGTTGACCTTGGATTTAAGATCACCTACGCAGAGCACAGGAACGGCGCCAAGAGGCCTGACACGGAGATTGAGGGAACCATGTCGGACATCAACCTTCGGCTTACTCAATACCAACTGAAGTTCTTGATGGAGATTTCGAAGTCGGTGCCTGCAGCATTTGCTGGCGAGGGTGGCGATGGCGACGCTGAAGCAGCCAAGGCGGTTGATGAGGGGACGCTTCAGCGTGCTCGAACAATTTCGCAAGATGCCTCCGAAGATAGCCAGGCGCCCATTGACTTGGGACCGGAGCTTGAATCACATGGAAAGACGTGGACGAAGCTGGACCTTGTCTTCCGTGTCAACACCATCGGATTAGAATTGGTGATGGCGGACGAGGACAAGCCAGTCGTTGATCTAGCCAAGTCCAGCTTGTCACGGTTTTCTCTCGATGATACCAAGGTAAAGACGAGAATGTTGTCAGATGAATCGCTTGAGGCAGAACTCCTCATCCGGTCGTTCACCATCTACGATAGTCGCCCAAGCGAAACGAACAAGTTCCGCCGCATCATGTCATCATTGAACAAGGATGTTCAACAGCTCATGGCGAGCGTAACAATGTCTGGGGGAAGTGAACGGACCGTCATCGCCATGGCTACAATTGACAGTCCCCGCGTCATTTTTGCGCTCGATTATCTGTTTGCCATCCAGCGCTTTGCACTTGACGGACTGACCGTTGACGAGGCTGGGCCTATGGACAACGAAAGCATCCTCGAAACTCCAGAGGAATCAGACGCAGACTCTATGCAGGTCACCTTTACTGGCGCCGAGTCGCGCAAGTCGCAATCGCTCAAATCAAGGCGGCAGAGTACTGATGCAACAGAAGAGACAGAAACGCCGGTTCAGCCAACCATCAACATTTCTTTCCGAGTTAATCTGGTTGATGCCCAGGTCATCCTCATCGCAAACCCGCTCAGCTCAAGCTCTGAAGCGATTGTGCTGGGAATCCGACAGATGCTTCTTTCCAAGCAACACGCCCTGACATTCCAGGTCTCCGAGATTGGCATGTTCTTGTGCCGGATGGACAAGTTTGAAACGTCCCGCTTGAGGATAATCGACGACTTCTCAATTCTACTGAGCATGGATAACTCCAAGCCAAACGATACCAGTATCAATCTCGACATCGAGCCACTCATTTTGCGCCTGTCGCTACGCGATATCTTACTTGCCCTTCAGATCATCAGCAAGGCTGGTGAACTCTCGGGCAACGAGCCGAAGCCGCCTCCAAAAGAGACGCCGGCTGTGCAAAAGGCGAAGGAGCTTCGTAATGCGGGCATGAAGCAGCGCTCCGCCAGTGGAAAAGGACCTGCTTCTACAGCAGCAAAGACAAGAGGGGCCCAAACAGCTATTGAAGCATCGACAGAGACCAAAGAGGTTGCGCCGCCTAGTCACGAGCAATTGTTCGCCAAGGTCGAGGGAATCCGTGTTGTCTTGATTGGCGACCTACACGAACTTCCCATCCTTGATATCGGCATCAAGGAGTTCACTGCTGCTGCCGAGAATTGGTCCTCGAACTTGAAGGCAGAAACCGCAATTGAGCTTTACTCGAACGTGTACAACTTCTCCAAGTCAAGCTGGGAGCCTCTGTTAGAGCCGTGGCAGGTAGGCTTCGGTGTTGCCAAGGAGCCTGTCTCAGGATTGCTGTCAATAGACGTCGCGTCTAAAAAGACGTTTGACGTGACTGTCACAACAGCCTCCATTGCCTTGGCATCCAAGTCTTTCGATTTCTTGACTGCCGAGCAGGACGTCTTGGAGAAGCCGCGGGGCGTTGAAGCGCCATACCGCATCAGGAACTACACTGGCTTCGATGTTGTTGTCCACTCCAAGAGCCCAACCAGCGACGAGCCAATTAGCCTTCGTCTGGAGGATGGCAAGGAGGGTCCATGGAGTTTCGAACATTGGGAGAAGATGCGAGAAAATCTCCTCACCGAGTCCAACCAGACGTACGTCAGCATCCAGCTTGAGGGCAGTGGATTTGATCCCGTCAAGAATGTTCGGCTAAACCGTGAGGGTGAATTTTTATATGGCCTGCGCCCGAAAACCGAAAATGTTCTGCACCGCCTCTGTGTGGACGTTGAGCTCGGAACCGACAACGTCAAATACGTCACATTCCGGTCTCCTTTGTTGGTTGAGAACGCGACGCAGATTCCGGTTGAGCTTGGCATATATGATGCTAAAGAAGGCCACCTTCTCAAGATTGAGAAGATTGCACCCGGTGATTCTCGCCCAGCTCCCGTCGGTGCTGTGTTCGAGAAACGGGTTCTTGTGCGACCGGATGGCGGATTTGGATACCAATGGAGTTCGGAACAACTCTGGTGGCAAGACTTGCTAAAGCGGCAAACAAAGCAAGTTGTTTGCAAGGGGGATAATGGAGATCCCTTCTATTTCCAGGTGCATGCGCGGTATGAAAGGGCAAACCCACTGACAAAGTAAGAGCAACCCGAACACCGAATTACCATGAGCTAACATTCTAGGCAATACCCGTACATGAGGATCAAGCTGTCTGCACCGGTCACTCTGGAGAACCTGTTGCCATACGATTTCAAGTACCGAATCTACGACAAAAACACCAAGAAGGATTGGACAAACTTCTTGCGGAAGGGTGGTCTTAGCCCTGTCCATGTTGTGCAGTTATCGCACCTGCTACTTCTCAGCGTTGACATGCAGGACACCGTCTTCAAGCCAAGCGACTTTGCCATTATCAACCCCGGAAGCAACGACGACTTCCGCAAAGAGAGCAAGATTATTGTCAAAGACGACCAAGGGCTTCCTTTGAACCTCCACCTCCACTACTTCAAGATCCCTAATAGTGGTGGCGCGTTCAAGGTTACGGTCTACAGCCCGTATGTTGTTCTAAACAAAACGGGTGTTGATCTTCGAGTCCGGGCAAAGGGCTTCCTGCAACAGGCCAAACCCGCAGCAGGCCAGTTCCCTCTGATGGACACGTCTGACCAGGATCGCCCCAAGGCACTCCCCTTCATGTTCTCCTACGGCAGTGATGACCACCGCAACCGTGCGTTGCTCAAAGTTGCAGACTCGGAATGGAGTAAGCCACAGAGCTTCGACGCCATTGGTAGCACTTCTGAGGTTGTGCTTAACTCGCCCAACAAAAACAAGGAGATCCACGTGGGTATCACGGTCAAGTCTGGAGAGGGAAAATACAAGATGACCAAGGTCGTCACTCTGGCACCGCGCTTCGTGCTGCAGAACAAGTTGGGCGAAGAGATTCTCATCAGAGAGTCAAGTTCGTCTGGGTACCTGACGCTGTCTCCAGGTGCTTTGCAGCCTCTACACTTCCTTCAAAAGTCGCGCGTTAAACAGCTCTGCCTCTGTTACCCTGGGGTCAACAACCAATGGACCTCGCCCTTCAACATTGCGGATATTGGGACTGCCCACGTCAAGATCGCAAAGGCAGGCGAGCGACAGCGCTTGGCAAGAGTCGAGATTCTTATGGAGGACTCAACCATCTTCCTGAACTTTAGCATGGAGACAAAGAACTGGCCCTTTTCTATGCGCAACGAGAGCGACACCGAGTTCACCTTCTGCCAGGCCAACCCGAATTCGGATGAAGACGGGGTCGAAGACCGTAGTGGCTGGAGGCCTGTGCGATATCGCCTCCCGCCCCGGAGTATCATGCCGTATGCGTGGGATTTCCCCGCAGCGAAGTTCCGCGAGATCATCATCGCAGCAAACGGCAAAGAGCGACATGTCAAGCTGGCCGAGATTGGCAACCAGATTCCGATGAAGATTTCAAAGCCGGGGGTTCAGCAAAAGATCATCGACATCAACGTCGCTGCCGATGGACCGACGCAGACGCTGATTCTGAGCAACTTCCGTGCCAGCAAGAGCAAGTACAAGCCCAAGACTCTTTCGAGGACCAATACCGGAACTGAGGCCTTTGCCTTTGAGGTCAAGGATCAGGACACTGGCGCAACTTTCAGGGCCCAGCTCAAGCTGTCGGGCATTGGCATATCACTTATCAATGCTCAGATGAAGGAACTGGCATACCTCACCTTCCGAGACGTCGTGCTGCGATTCAGCGACTCGCCACTGATTCAGACTGTGTCTATGTCAATCAAGTGGATCCAGATCGATAACCAGTTGTACGGTGGTATCTTCCCAATGATCCTGTATCCGAGTGTGGTGCCGAAGAAGGCGCAGGAGACTGATGCTCATCCGTCGCTACACTTCATGGTCAGCCGGGTCAAGGACGACTCATACGGCGTGATATACGTCAAATACGCGACGATTTTACTACAGCAGATGACGGTCGACCTTGATGAGGACTTTGTGTTTGCTCTACTTGACTTTTCCAATGTGCCTGGCGCTAGCTGGACACTGGTGGACGACGAGGGTAGGCTGTGCGACGAAGACCTTGACATCCCGGAACCGAAACAACTTCAGGCCGGACAAGACATCTACTTTGAGGTGCTCAACATTCAGCCCATGCAGATCGACCTGAGCTTCATGCGCACGGAACGCATCAATGCCGAGGACCAGACGTCATCGCACAACCCCATCATGTTCTTCCTCAACGTCATGACGATGGCAATTGGCAATGTCAACGACGCCCCGATTCGGTTCAATGCCCTCATTCTGGACAACATGCGTGTGTCAACGGCGGTTTTGATCCAGAACTTCTCAAATCACTACAGTCAGGAGGTCATGTACCAGATCCACAAGATTCTAGGATCCGCCGACTTCCTCGGAAATCCGGTCGGCCTCTTCAACAACATCTCATCTGGTGTGACGGATATCTTCTACGAGCCATACCAGGGCCTGATCCTGTCTGATAAGCCCGAGGAGTTTGGCCTCGGCATTGCCAAGGGTGCAGCGTCGTTTGCCAAGAAGACGGTATTTGGGTTCAGCGATAGCTTCTCCAAGTTTACGGGCAGTCTAAGCAAGGGTCTTGCAGCTGCATCGCTAGACAAGCAATTCCAGGACCGGCGGCGCATTACAAGGGCGCGGAACCGGCCGAAGCACGCCCTGTACGGCGTTGCGGCTGGCGCCAACAGCTTGCTCACCAGCGTCGCATCGGGGGTGGGAGGACTTGCCCGCAAACCCCTGGAGGGTGCCGAGCAGGAGGGTGCCTTAGGCTTTTTCAAGGGTGTGGGCAAGGGAGTGCTGGGGTTGGCTACCAAGCCAGCGGTAGGTGTCCTAGACATGGCAAGCAACGTGAGCGAAGGCATCCGCAACACCACAACCGTCTTTGACGGCCAGGAGCTGGATCGCACACGATTCCCGCGCTTCATCCCGCTGGACGGCATTGTTCGGCCGTACAACGGACGGGAGGCTCTCGGGCAGTACTGGCTTAAGCAAGTGGACAACGGCAAGTACTTTGACGAACAGTACATTGGGCATCTAGAGCTACCTAAGGAGGATATGGTGGTGATGGTGACATATGCACGCATCCTGCTCATCCGGTCGCGGCGGTTGACGAGCGAGTGGGACGTGCCACTCAAGGACGTACAGACAATTGCCAAGGAGCGGACTGGTGTGAGTTTGTCGTTGAGAGGAGGGGCAAACGGACCGTTCATCCCGGTGGGAGAGGGCAGTGAAAGAGGCTTCCTGTACAAGATGGTTGGCGTGGCTGTGGAAGAGTTTAACAGGCGGTTCAGAAGCGGCGAGTAACTGGTGATGGCGGAGTTTGGAGTTGAGGTTGGGAACGAATACAACTGTTTATTGTCTACTGGTGTTACCGAAAGTGCCCGTTCATGTGAAGTTCGCAGATGCAGAGTGGAAGCATGCTGTCTTGGCAGGCAATTGGAGGCGGGGTGCATGAGAAGCTTGTACGTAGTAGACGAGGAGACGGGGATGGTGTCGCGTGGGACTTGGCCGGAATAGGATGGAGGGTAGGAGCTGAGCGATCAGAGCAAGCATTAGGACGGCCCCGGCCGAGATGCAATGGAAACGGCCGACGAATTTATTGGAGATGGTAGAGTTGGAGATAGACTGTTGGTGAAGAAGATAGCAGAGATATGGGTGTCGACAAAGGGACCGGCGGGCTCTTCACATGCTCGGATAAGATAAGCTGCAGGGTGGGCTAGGGAGCTGGGGGGGGGGAGCTGGGGAGCTGGGGAGCTGGGGAAGTTGGGACTAGGGAGTTGGAACTGGGATGGGATAAGCGCCGATGGGGGTGGGCATGCAAAGAACCTATTGGGAAAAGGCCAAGTCTATCTAAGGAGTGGTGAGAGTTGCACAACGGCGGCGGCGGCGAGGCTTATCTCGACAGGACGCCAAGATCTCGGACAAGGATGGACAGTTGGACACGGAAGAAGGTCTGCCTGGACGGGATGCAAACAAACCCATGTCTAGCGCGGGAGGAGGAAGATAGAGGAGAAAGCAGGGGCTTACATCTACAGTCCTACATCTAAATCCCTGTGGCCTGTATTACAGGTGCTTACCTACCAACCTACCTACCGGATAGGGATAGTGATGATGGTGGCACCTGATACATCACGCCAAGGCAGGCAGAGCAAGCAAGCCCATCCAATACCCTTGTACCTGCGTATACCTACTATGTAGAGAGACATGGTGAGATGTACTCGCAGTGCGTCGGTGGCTTTTGTCTAGTGGATGGCATTGCTCGGGCGGCGTTGCGGAGGAGGCGTTGAGGCGTTGGCCAAGCTTGAGATTGGGAGATGTGGCGTTTTTTCCTATCCTGGCTGCCGAGGCACCGATTGGAATCGAGACAGAGTTGCCTCTCAGGCTCTCGTATCTCTGCAAGTATCTACTGATTCCTTGTAGGTCTAGGCCCTACGCGCTGGATACACGATGGATACAGTCAGTCCCAAGCTGCCGGGACTCGAGCGGATCAAGGAGCTGAAAAAGGGCGACATTTCCGAGTAGCCAGGCAGTGGTGAGTGAAGCTTTCGAAGGAGACGGGATGAAAGATAGACGACAAAACAAAGTTGGGGCAAGTCAATAATAAGCGGCTTGGCCTGGTCGTCTGGCCTGGCCTGGTCTGGCTTGGCTAGTCCTTCCCCTTGTCGGGTGGCCATCCAAAGTTCCTTGGCTCACCCTTCACCCATCACTATCGGCATCCCCGGCTCACCCGATTCGAGTTGGCTGGCACATGCCACAGCCAGAAAGAAGAGAAGCAAGACCCGGGGTAGATCGACACGACAGCGATGCGATGCGAGGGGGGCGCCGGCGGCGACGATGATGATGAGTGGGAGCCAATTAATGGCTGGGGATTTGCGTACAGGCTTTTTTTACCGGGCTGCTGTGAGGTTGTTGTGCTGTAATCTGTCTTGGCTGTTGGCTGGGTATTTGTCGGAGGACATCGGATGGATGGATGG
The DNA here is from genome assembly GCA_001305505.1 of Neonectria ditissima. NCBI lineage: Eukaryota > Fungi > Ascomycota > Sordariomycetes > Hypocreales > Nectriaceae > Neonectria > Neonectria ditissima. The sequence continues at coordinate 300,314 of LDPL01000014.1, forward strand.
ATGGCTGGTATGGTTATCTAGTAGGAGAGCAGCGAGCGGTATTGGTTGACTGGTTGATTTACTGGCTATTGGCGTTGATGTTGACCGAGATGGTCTCAGTAAACCCAGAGCCAAGCAGGCAAACAAAGGAAGCTATGGACTATCTCGAGGATAACTGAGCAACTGAGTAAGGATTGGGAATCATTCTGGATCGAGGTGTTGGTCCTGTGCGAGTAGGATACATACAGGTGTGGGATCGTTATCGTAGCAGACCCACCAGCCGGTCCCACCGGACCCCGCCATCGCGCCCCGATTCGAGGCACTGTGGCCACAGCGCTTTCAAAGGGCCCTTGGGGGATGGCAACTTGGCAAGCCACTGAAGCCGTCCACTAATTAGACGCGCCAGCAGCACTCACAGTAGCCCCGGGTAGCGTGCATTGGCACTGGGCGGGCACCCCCTGCCCCCTGTCGGCCGCGGGCACTAGGGGCTGTGATTCGTGGCGACGCCCCAAACGCTTTCCAGCAACCTTCCAGAACGGGCATCGACCCGGGCTTGGTGCGGCCGAGCAACGCGCCGGGAGGTGGCGACGGCTTTGGGCATTTGCTCCGTTATTCATAGCAGGAATTACTACCAAGGACAAGTCTCTCGGAGCGTCGGCCTGGGTCAATCTGCCTTATCAGTGCCGTACGGGCGGGCGGGGGGATGGTTCTATAGTACGGGGTACGTATACGTAACTAGGTAGGTATGTATGGCCTCGACCGAGTACACGCGCTCCCGAGCTGTGCGACCCCGTCGACAGCCGAGACGGGACACAGACGGCCGGTTGTCCTCGAGCTCGCGCTGTCGGTCGAGTCCAGCGTGGAAAATCAACCGCCAGGCGCCGCCCTATTCCATGTCGTGTGCGTTTGTGTGTCTGTCTGTATGTATGTATGTACCTATGTCTGTGTGCGCATGCGGACATGGGGCGTTGGAAGAAAAGAAAGAAAAAAACTTGGAGATGGGAGATGCAGATAGCCACGCACGGCGAAACGGGTAGGTATCCTAGGGTATGCACATAGTATGCTTCCAGGCCAGGACAAGGGTGTCTGCGTGAGGGAGCTCTCTCGGACGAGTCCTCGACAGACTGGGAGGATCGTCAAACCACCCCCCAAAGGGTTCGCCGCACCGAGCCTCTGGACCGTTGTGTCCATCCCTTCTGGGCCCGAAAGGCTACTTTAGTTATCTGCATGTCGACCGCGGTGCGTGTGACCCTCGTCCTCGTCCTCCACCACCAGCGCTTAAAAGGCTCCGTCTCCTCCCACCTCGACCCACGATCTTTTTCCTCACACGTCGTCCTGCGGTTCTGTCATCCCTCTGTCCCCCCCGCCTTCAGGGTCGTCGTCGTCGTCTTAATCTCATTCCGTAGCTTCTTTTGATCCTGCGTGTTCGGTGCCGGTGTTGCTGTTGTTGACGACGCCTCCTAAACTGGACTGAACCGAGACCTTTTGAGACTGAGCGCAAGCTTGAAGTTGGAGCCTCATTCCCAGCGCGGAAAGTGACAAGCAAGCGACTCCAACGTCGTGCCTGCCTGCTCCAGAGCCCGACACCGCCCAATTGGGATAGTCCCTCTTGCTCCTCCTTCTTCACACCATTTCTGGGACTTCTCCCAGCTCCAAACTTCTCCCAGCTTCAAACTTCTCTCCATCATCGTCACCTTCATCATCCTTCGTCATGGCAGACACTACTACCCACACCACAACCACCTCGGCTGCTCCTCCCGTCACGGACGGCCTGCGTCGCAACTCGGATCCCGCCCTCGATCCCGCGGCCCAGCATCACCACGAGCACCACAACCACTCGCCGCGAGCCGGCGTCGACGACAACGTCGTGTACACCACCGGCACCACCCAGGACCCGACCTCGGTGCCTCCGCAGAGCCACCTCCACCAGCACGGCGAACACACCCACCACGGTGTTGAGACGGCCGACATGGAAAAGGCCAAGCCCATCGACGGCACCCACGGCACCCACGGCACTCACCACACGCCTCCCGACTACAGCGACCACGAGAAGATGGAGCCGGGCATCGTGTCCACCACGACCGAGGACAATGGCTCCCAGAAGCGATTCGGAGCCCTCGCTCCTCTCTGGCGCCACCGTCGCATCATCATCCACCTGTTCCTCTTCCTCCTCTTCACCGGCTGGTGGATCGCCTCGCTGGTCCTCCACCGTGACGACAAGAACTGGGTCGTCCCCTTCCTCGTCTGGCTCTGCGTCACCCTGCGCCTGTTCTTCTTCCATGTGTCCAGCCGCTACGTCTCGGGCCCCATCCGCTGGGTCTGGCACCACTCTGCAGTTGTCATCTACGACAAGATCCCCCCCAAGGGGCGCACTCCCGCCGGTGCTGTCGTCGCCATCGCTGCCATCCTGGTCGGCTCCTTTGTCTCCGAGGAGAGCGCCAACAACACGCGAGCGAACCGCGCCATCAGTCTCTTTGGCATGCTCGTCTTCATCGCCTTCCTGTGGATCACCAGCAAGGACCGCTCTCGCGTCAACTGGCGCACCGTTATCGGCGGCATGCTGGCCCAGTATGTCATTGGCCTCTTTGTCCTGCGCACTGGTGTCGGTTATGACATCTTCCGCTTCATTGCCGACCGCGCTGCTGACCTGTTGGGCTTTGCTGGCGATGGTGTTACCTTCTTGACCTCGGAGGACACCTCCAACCTGCCCTGGTTCTTCATCGGTGTTATCCCCGCTATCATCTTCTTCATTTCCATCGTCCAAGTCTTGTACTACATTGGCTTCATCCAGTGGTTCATCATCAAGTTTGCCACCTTTGTCTTCTGGGCCCTTGGTGTCTCTGGTGCTGAGGCTATCGTCGCCGCTGCCACGCCCTTCATCGGTCAGGGTGAATCCGCCATGCTGGTCCGCCCCTTCGTCCCTCACATGACCAAGGCCGAGCTTCATCAGATCATGACTTGTGGATTTGCCACCATCTCCGGTTCCGTTCTCGTCGGCTACATTGGTCTCGGCCTTAACCGCGAAGCCCTGGTCTCGTCCTGCATCATGTCCATCCCCGCCTCTCTCGCCATTTCCAAGCTGCGCTACCCTGAGACCGAGGAGACGCTGACTGCTGGCCGTGTCGTTATCCCCGATGACGATGAGCACAAGGCCGAGAACGCCCTCCACGCCTTTGCCAACGGTGCCTGGCTGGGAATCAAGATTGCCGGAACCATCGTCGCCTCTCTGCTCTGCATCATCGCTTTCGTTGGTCTCATCAACGGCCTCCTCACCTGGTGGGGCCGCTATCTCAACATCAACGATCCCACACTGACCCTTCAAACCATTCTCGGCTACATCTTGTATCCCGTTTCCTTCCTGTTGGGAGTTCCCCGCGAGGCCCACGGCGATGTTAAGAAGGGTAGCGATATTCTCAAGGTCTCCAAACTGATTGCTGAGAAGATCATCACCGTAAGTGCCATGACATGAGTCTTCGCATCTATGACTAACAAACTTCCCAGAACGAGTACAACGCTTTCAGTGCCCTTACTTCCAACCCTGAATACGCCGACCTCACACCCCGCTCCCAGCTCATTGCCACCTATGCCCTGTGCGGCTTCGGAAACATTGGTTCTCTCGGTATCCAGATCGGTATTCTCGGCCAGCTTGCTCCCTCGCGCGGCGGAGATGTCTCTAAACTGGCCCTGTCTGCACTTGCCTCTGGTATTCTGGCCACCCTTACGTCTGCCAGTGTTGCCGGTCTGGTTGTGACGGATCAGATCACGCAGTTCACCTCTGCTGCCTCTTGATGAATTGGGCGAGAATGGTATAAGATTGGAAGATGCCGTTTTGCCTGGCAATTTAATGTACCTATTTTGAGTATTATCAGGCTAAAAAAGATACCACCTTAATGTTTCAGTCTGGAACATCTGAACCTTGTGCTTTGCCTGTCTGTTGTATTATGTCGCCTTGGACATTCTCTGTGAGACTCTGATCACCCTTCATCTCTTCAAGTCTTGCATCTTCACAATTGACAAAGTCTTCAGGCGACGAGACATGGGTTGGCGTGATCGAACCACCCATGAGCGACTCCACTCGCAGATTTTGAGCATCGGCAGATGAGTGAGTGCGGGACATCGTACTATCGATACAGATATCGCGGCACTTTGCCCTTCCCTTCAGACTTTTTCTCGGCCCGTTCTCAACGATGGAGATCAACGTCTGTCTGGGATGATGTGTGGGGAGAAAACCATGACGTTGGTGGTCTGAGATGCGTGCTTGGACTGCTCGGTGCTCTGTGCATTGAGATTCACGATGCACGCGATTTGAAGTTTTGAACGGTTCAAGGCCATTTCATTGGTGCGGACGATGGTGGATAATCAATGCCCTGACATGAGGACACAAAATCGACCCACAGTCTTTACATGGCCGACTCCGCTAAACTTAACGTTGCTTCTGCTCTGGAATCGTCCTATTGCGAGTGGTCGTTGATAAGACAATGCGGCCAATCAGACCAAACACGATGAAAGTTGACATCGCGGATTCTGTTGACAATAATTGACGGGCGTGAGCTGACAAGCCAGCGGCGCAGCGTCCGAATGCGAGAATCAAGCCCCCTCCATTCCGTACTGCTGCGTCCACTCGTTGCATTTGCGCACCTCCTCTTCTCCCACAGAGGGCTTGGTCTTGTGGACGGCATCGTAGAGATCGCCAATAGTCAAAGGTGGTTCCTTTAGTTGCCTCGCAGGAACTCGATTCCACTTCATCGGCATGGCGCCTTGGTCGTTGGCGTTGCAGGGTGTGTACCACTCACCATCTCGATCACGGATCTGAAAGAATCAGCATTGTCCCACAGTCCAACTGAGCGCATTTGTTTATACCTTTCGGAAGTAAGATGCAGAATGTACTTTTTTGACGGACATCATCAACGCGTCTTGGACGAGGTTGGATATGTCACTTCCAGAGAACCCGTTTGTTCTCCACGCAAGGTCGCGAAAAGATCCCTCGATGTTTCCCAATGAGGAGACCATGTCACCCAAGTGTACCTTGAACAACTCAACCCGAGCGTTGTCGTCCGGCAGCGGAACTTGTATCCTTTTCTGAAAGCGTCTCCGGACTGCCGGGTCGAGGGACCACGGTAGGTTAGTCGCCGCGAGCACGAAGACACCGTCGTTGTTGTTACCCAGGCCGTCCATCTGTACTAGAAACTCGGTCTTCATGCGCGCGGTATCCTCGGCGTTCGGACCTTCGTTGTCTCGCTTTCCACAGAGCGCGTCAATCTCGTCGATGAAGATGATTGAGGGCTTCTTCTCTCTGGCAAGGACGAAAAGCTGCCTCATCAGCCTGTAAAAGTCAGTACGTGTTTTTATTCGTGGGACATGATACATACCCCTCGCTTTCGCCCGTCCACTTGGACATGACATCACTGCTGCTCACGCTGAAGAGGGTGTGGTCGACTTCTGTAGCAACCGCCTTGGCGAGATAGCTTTTGCCGGTACCTGGTGGGCCATACAGCAGCAGAGCCCGCCTGGGCTGGCGCTTTCCGCGAAACATTTGAGGGAAGCGTAGAGGAAATATGATGGCCTCTTGAAGCTCCGCCTTTGCAGCTTCAAGACCAGCGACGTCCTCCCACTTGACGTTTGGCTTTTCCGAGAGAATAGAGCTGATAAGAGAGTCCTTGAGAGACGAGTCCATGAACTGTTTACTGAGCTTATCCACGTCTGATGGGGGCCCTTGTCTCGAAGTGTCGGAGAAATTGGGGGTTGGGATGGGTTGAACCGTTGAGGGATTCGACGACAAGTTTGTTGGAATAGCTGCCTGTAGCTTGCATAAGGCTAACGGGTGTCCACAAGTCCGCCTGATCTTCCAACATGCTTCGCAAATATCGTAGTCGCCGCCATTGCAGATTTGGCAGCAGTAAACGATGGTCCCGTCGGTGAGTTCCGTCGCGCATCCATCACACGTGGCAGAGCTGCCAGGGAGATGCCGAATGGTGGCGTTGCTAGGTAGTTGGATGAAGACTCTGCTGAGGGCGTGCTGGCATCTCTTGAATGGTTTGGCGTAGCAGGCCAAACACAGGTCAAAGTCACCACCTCCACAGATGCTGCAGAAGTAAGCTTCCTCGCCAATGTTTAACCCGCACGAACAGCCATCGCATGTCAAAGCGGCAACGGCCCATCGGATACTGACGTCGGTGCCTGTCCGTCGCGTGTCGACCTGCCACATGGCGTTCACAAACTCCTCCTTGTCCAGTTTACCATTTCTATCCTCATCAATAAGCTCCCAGATTTCAGACAGAACCTTCCTGTCCAACCCGGTGTCGAGCAAGATGTGGGCGGCATCCGAACCAATTATGTAATCCCTTCCGCCACTGTTTGCGTCGAACTGTTGCTCGTACCGACGTCGCATGTTGGCGGGTATTGTGGGAGGGCGAAGAGAGGCCGGAACGTTGCTCGGGGCTGAATCTGGCACGGTACCCTGGGTGGGTTGTGAGGATGCTTGGGGGGCTAGAGAAACCCGTGGTATCAAGTGATCCGGAGGCCGGAGGTTTGACGCAAGCTGGACCAAGAGCTCCGCACTAACCGTATCACCCGTAGGCAGTTCGTAGACATACTGCTTTTCGCCCGAAAGAATCGGATCCGCTTCAATGAGGTAGAAATCGTTCGACCAAGGGCAAAGGACGGTGTTGGAACCGACGTAGAAGGTGTTCGCGGCAGTCGTGAGGCTATTGAACGAGTCGGCTAGTTTTTGAGTGATACCGTTCCAGTGCAGAGTAAAGCCGGTCTTGAAGACGAATGACTGGCCACTGCCGAAAAAGATACTTTGGATCATGGAGGCCTGGCGGGAGTGGGCGTCTGGGCCAGTCAACTGCAGGTAAGGACTGGCCATGGCATAGAAGACATCAGGGAAGCGACCAGACAGCTGGACGGTGGAGTCGCCATATCTGATGAACCAGCCGCCCAAGGGAGAGAAGGCGATGAAGTCGACCGAGGTTCCATACCGGCTTTGAAGCTGTTCGACAACAGTGTTCAACAAGTCATCGCAGTTGGTGAGCACTGGGACGTCGAGTCAACTAACAGTCGGGACACGATGGGAACTCAAGGAGACAAACAGTCGCCATTCTTTGTCATGATGGCATATCTCCCATCGGAGGCCGAGGCCATCCATTGGATCTGAGTCCCAGCCATTTGCTTGTCTTGGAAGGGATCGCCCAGCTGATCCCAGACGGTCTGGAGGGACTCGGGCAGGTTGTTCCTTGCAACAGTCAGTTCCCCGCATTGACGAACGCGGAGGCGGGGTCTTACGCCAGGGCAAACTTGTCATTTCCAAAGGCCCACGATGACCTGTCCGGTCCGAAGTAGTAGAAAACCATGGTGATGACAGAGTCGAGACAGGATTCGCAGGCGTGAGGTCGAGATGTCGTGGAGTCAATGTGGAGAGAGAGAGGAGCAAGGCCGCCTTGGCATGCGGATGTGGCATCCGTGACAAGGCATTTTTGGTACTGCCGTTATCCCTTTGACTGTGGTAAGACTACACTTGACCCATAGTCCCCACAAAGGCCCGGGAGATCAACGGTACGCAATGTGACTTCAAAAGCTATATAATAGTAGGGAAGTGTGATGTACTATGATGTAGATCCCCAGAAGCTGTGACTTCTAGCACTATACAAAATAGGTGGGATCTTATGTACCTCGGCTTTCTTACCATTTTGTTGGTTTAAATCCCTGTCACTAGCCTAAGTGTAGTCTTACCACAGTCAAAGGGATAGCGCTTGTGGGGAGACGCTGCAGCCGTAACCTATCTAATCCGTGCAGCTGAATCCGGGGTGCTAGTGATGAGGGTGGCTGGCATTGCATGATTGGATGCTTTCTCGACTCGGTGTGATGGTGTGCGTCCGTTATCGTGACGGCCTCAGGCAGTCTAGGTCATGCAGACGGGGCCTCAGGCAGATTCAAAAGTCCGAGTGGTTTTTCCGGACACTCGGCCCTGACGGGATCCCGGGATGACTGCAACCTGGATATTCGGCATCGTGAGAGGACGCGGCCCCGCGGACCTGCAAGAGCCATTTAAGCCCGGGATTGACGGGCTTTTGAGACCTCGAGACAGCCGCTTGATGTTTGCGTGAGTTCCCAGGGCATCCGGCGAAACCGATGCCACCAGCGAAACACGCGCAGACGCTCACACGCTCACACTCACACTCACACGCTCGCAACGCCACGGCCACGCCCGCGCACCGATTCAACCTCAACCACAAAACCCGCATCACCCGCGACTCACAAAACACGCCAAGACTCCGGCGCCGGGTGGGCTGGGCCCCGGCAACGACCCTAGCGAATCGCTCCGGGATGTCCAAGAATGTTTCGAGCGAAAAAAATCAACCGTGACGTAGGTGGCCCACTCGTCTCGCGCCGCCCTACCGGAACTTGCACGCCAACCACGCTTGAGACGCCTGAGTCCCGAAGTGAGAGTGGTGAGGTCATGTTGGTAGGGTGGTAATTAACTGTTGTTGCACACCCGCTTACGAAACAGACTAATTTATCAGCCGTCAAACTCCTAATCACAGTCTTCAACGCTGTCTAGATTCTCATCCTTCCTCCTCATTCATTCCTGTCCCGGCTTCCATCACCTCCCCATGGATCGCCACCATCAACCGCCGCCTTCGGGCCATCTGCAGGTAGACCAGCCATCGTCGTCCCGCAATCGCAGCCTGTCGCCCACGCCCTCGCGAACGCCCATCAACCCGGCCACGCCAGCTGCTGTTGACGAAACCGCCATCGATTATTTTCCCACCCTCACCGAAGCCCCGTCGACTCGATCCCGTATTTCCCTGCCGTCTTCTCGTCCTTCTTCTAGAGGCGCGCCCGTGAACCGACCGGGTTTGGACCAGGGCCGTCTGTCCAGTATCCGCATCCGACGCCCCTCCAACACATCGCTGCGTTCCGACGTAAATAGTCAAACGCCTTCGAGCGACAGCTACTTTGGTAGCCACGATGCCTCTCAAGGGGGTCGTCCACGGAGTATTTCCCAGCCTGAACGCGCCCAAGTCCCCGATGCCGGCCTGGCCCGCCACTCGAGAAGGGTTCCTCAGGTCGCCATGCCACGTCTAACGGAAGAGGGCGCCCGACCGAGCATGGCTGAGCTTGGCATGGGAACAACGTCACCCATTTCTCCAACAATGTCACTACCTGAACATACCATGAGTCCTATCCACGACTCAGCTCAAGACCCAGTTCCGGACCGAACCAGACTTCAGCGAGCAAGAAGGTTGAGCAGGAAGTTTTGGCCCGGTCATCACGGGCCTCCCGAGGGCAATGCTGCTCCATCATCTCAGGCTGATGACGATGAGGAAGAATACAACAATGAACTGGTAGACTGGTTGGATATTATTGGTACGCCGACCATGTTTCCTGAGTTGACGCAATGCGACCGATGCTAACACTGCCTAGACCCTGAAGTCCAGACCTTGTCTACATTGACCAACGTTCAAAATTCGTTGTTCATTCCCGACTTGGGCAAATTCATCAACCGTCGACCAACCTACGTCCTCTCTCAGCACGGAGCCCAGCAAGAGTGGGCACGTGGCGCAGTCGCTGAAGAGAGGCGCCGCGCCGAGCCAGAACAACCTGAAGCCGAAGACGCCGAACGCCCGGGGATACAACGAACCAGCACCATCTCCTCCCGCCTGACGGAATCGCACTATGCAGCGCTCCCCCATGGAACCAGACTGGAGGGATGGAGTGCAGCCGAAAAGAAGGAGCTAGACGATCACGTCCGACACATGCTCCATTCTCGACGATCTCGATTTAAGCGATCGCTAAAGGGATTCGGCCAGTACGTCCGAAGACCCTTGGGCTTTTTCGTCACGCTGTATGCCACTCTCATCACCCTCTTCGGCCTGGCATGGGTTCTCTTCCTCATCGGATGGATCTATGTTGGAGAGAAACAGGTCTACGCCATCCACGTCATCGACAGCGTGCTTGTCGCCCTTTTCGCCGTCATGGGTGACGGTCTGATTCCATTCAGAATCGTCGACACATACCACATGTTCTTCATCGCTCGATACTCGCGCAAGATTCGCAACGCAGCCAAAGGCAAGAGGCCGAGGTCAAGACTTCAGAAGCGCAACATCCCCGAATCCGTGCGCGCGAGCCTGGATCCTCAACACGGACAAGTCACCTCCGGTCAAGCGCTGGAGCTACTGCGTGCTGCGGGTCCTTGTGCCTCAGCCAGTGACGAAACGCGTGTCGGTACGGACCAAATGGCCGATCTTGAGAGCGCCAAGTCAGCAGAAACAGATCACAACCTTCCGGCCTTGACTTATGCCCAGCTGAAGAGCCTGCAACACCACCAAACCAAGTTTGCAAAATCTCACAGCTTTTACAAACCACAAGAAACCTTTACACATCATTCTTTCCCATTGAAGTATCTTATCGCCATTGTGGTTCTTCTCGACTTCCACTCTTGCCTTCAGATCTCGCTTGGTGCCTGCACATGGGGAATCGACTACCACACTCGTCCTTTTGCTTTGACAACAGTTATTCTGTGTGTGAGCATAACTTGCAACATCACCGCTGGACTGCTGATTAGCAGAGGTGATCGGAAGACAAGGAAGAAGGACGTAATGGAACTCATCAACAGACAAGAGCTCACGGAAGATGCCATCAGACTTGTTGAAGAGAAGAGGAAGAAGGAACAAGAGAAGGAGAATGAACCAGTAGCGGAGGACGGACAGAGCGAAAGTTCTCGATTCGGGAGACTTATCAAGTCACCGACTTAATTCCTTTGATGATACACGAGGTACGGCCAACATATATGTAGAATAATCCGTAATACATCCATCACATACATGATAATTTGACTTCAAGCGTTGCCACTGGTGCTTAGCATGTCTTCAACTAATTCAGGCTATGATTAAGGACAAGGATAGGATTGTTCGGGTACCTAAGTTAGGCAATTAGCGCTCCCGATCTGGATACACCCGAGGGTGAAGCCGATGCCAAGGTTTGAGCCACACAAGTGCCGTGCGCTAAGACCACATGGCCGTAACGTGTTGAAGATCGGTGTTGAAGCAGTGTAAATCGTATGGATGATTGGTACTGAGATTAGCGAGTCGCCAAGCTGAACCTTGCCTCGCCCGTTGAATTTGTCAGAACAGCAGCGAGTACACGTATAGAAGCAGCAGACGACAGTGCAACTATGCATGTATTTGGAATGACAGGTGACTAGGTTGAATTCTTCTAGAAGCAATTACGGAAGCTCATTAGGCGGTCGGGTGTCAGAGTGCAGTTCGTTGGGAAGCCGGGCATTTGAATGAAGCTCGTTTGGTGGTCGGGCATCAGAGTGAAGCTCGTTGTGCGGCCGAGAGTTGGAATGCAACTCTTGCCTCGGGTCAGGCACGTTCCCCAGCATTTCATGATTCGTCGCTCCGCCCAGGCCATTCTGCTCGTATTTTTGAGCATCGAATGGGCCCTGTTGGAACTGGCCCTGCGGAGGACCCTGGACGGGATAGTTGTGAGGGTAGGTCTGCGGCGGGTAACCCTGCGGCGGGAAACCTTGGGGATAACCGGAGACGGGAGGATAAGTCCCCTGAGGTGGAGGAACTTGGTATGAAGAAACGGGCGGTTGCTGGTTCGCGGCATTTGCGTTGCGTTTCTTCTTCCTAAGAAAGGCGAGGTATCCAGCTAGGGCAGCTATCAACGGCACTCCCACGCCAAGACCGATTCCCAAGCCCGTCTTGAGAGTATGGCTGCTCTTCTTGTGAGTCGTCGTCGAGGAGCCACCCGAAGAGTCGCCGCTGGTGTCGGAGCTGCTGCTCTGCGTAGGCAGGGAATCGGCCGACGTGCCATCCGCCGTCGCACTGTCGGTCTGCGTGTTGCTCGGATCGGACCCAGCCGTCGCGGAGGACTGCGCGTCAGAGGACGACTTGGAGATGGTGGCACACGCCACGCCCGAGGGAATGGAGTAGCCCGCGGCGGTGCAGATGGACCTGCTGTACTCCTCGGCCTGTTTGCGGTCGGCGTCGGAGCAGTGGTCGTAGAGGCAGCACACGCCGGCGCTGAGGGCCGACTTGTTGGTGCATAGGCAGCTGAGGTCGAACGAGTTGCAAGTCGTGTCGGAGCTGGAGCTTCCCACGCACGAGTCCTGGGAGGGATTAGCTGGGGCGGACGCGCTTCGGTGCTAGCTGGTGTAAGTGTGACTTACTGCACAGGACGGTAGGCTTTGGGACTGGGCGAACCGCGCAGTCGCCAGCGCGATAGCTACGCTTCTGTAGAACTTCATCTCGGGAGGAGTTTGCGAGACCAGCGTCAGTCACCCTTGGTTCCAGAGGAAGGTCTGGAGGAACTCGACAGGGCGCCGAGGAGGAATCGATGGTTACAAATACCAGCTCAGCGCAACTCATCGCAGTTCAGCTGAACCATTCAGCCCAATCACGACAAGCCAGTTCCCTGTAGGGCGTCGCCGTGTCAAGTCTCTTTCTATGCTAGTGTCCAGCACGCTGCCTCGGCGATAACGCAGCGTGCTCGGATATTGATGCCGGGGCTAGCCCCAGATTCTCTCTCGCAGCTGTACTGGCGGTTTCTATTGGCCGCGATGCCGCCCTGAGACGGGAAGGCTGATTCCTCGCCTCACATTGCCGGGATCCAGGGGTTCAGGGCAAGGTTAGGCTGTTTGATCACGGCGCGAGGGGGGCGGAATGAATCCCGCGGTTCGATGGAGCTGAAGCGTTCGAGTTGAGACTATGTATATACGGAATGGACAGCCAAATGGCTACAATGTTCAAGAAAAAGAAGTGAGGGCGTTGTACTCCGCTGGTTCCTCGCCCAGCCAACACAACACCCCCCTCAAATGCACTGGCTGTAGTAGGCGTTGTGCGCGGTGCACGTCAGCCCAGACGCGCACTTGGTGGCGCCGGTCCAGTTCGAGCCTCCGCACTGCTGCCACTTTCCAGCCGCGCTGGCACCGCCGACAACGGCAGTGGAGGTGGCCGCGGGAGCAGCGACGGACGTCACGGCGGGCTTGCTCGCAGCCTTGGTCGTGGCGACGGCGACGGTGGTGGACGTGGCCTTCTTGGTGGTGGTAGCGGCGGCCTTCTTGGTCGTAGTGGCGGCGGCCTTTGCAGTGGTAGTAGCGGCAGCCTTTGCGGTGGTCGTCGTCTTCTTCACCGAGGAGACGGCAGCATCTGCGACGGCCGTGGCCGTGGTGCTGGAGGTGCCGCTCTGCCAGCCTCGGGAGCGGGAGAGCTCGTACCACCAGTTTCGCAGCATCCAGCCGTCAAAGTCGGTGACCTCGGTGGCCGAGCCGGCAAGCATGACGAAGTTGGTGATGCCAGTAGGGGTCCAGTCTAAAAACTGTTAGCAGGGAACACGGAAACAGGGTGGCGTCGTTATAAGCCACTCCAGCGCAACGTACCGTAGACTAGACAGAGGTTAGTAACAAGTTCTGATAGCGCTCATCTCGGGGCACTTACAATCGTCAAGTCCAAAGGTGTGGCCCATCTCGTGCAGCAGGATGTGAATGTTGGTTGAGTCTAGGAGCTCCATGAAGTACTCGCGGGCGATTCGCTGACCCCAATCGCCGCCAGCGCCGCCGCTGAACCCGTCGGTGAGCCACAAGGAGTGGTCGTAGTGCTGGTCGGCGCCAGCAGCGCAGCCGCTGTAGTCGTTGTCCTGGTGGAAGAATCGGCCACAGGACTCTGCGCACTGCGGAATACCCTCGGCATCGGTGTCGGTGTAGACGTTGATGCCGCTGACGTCGCCTGCGAGAAGGCTCTTGTCCTTGACGGCCCAGCCGACGATGTTGACCTTGACCTCGGTGTAGGGGAAGTTGTCGAAGCCGTAGACCCATTTGAACCACCTCTGGTACTGTTGCTGGACCGCAGTGGCGACCTTGGTGCGCTGGGCAGCCGTGATGGACTCGCTCGACTCCCATCGGACACACATGTTGATAGTGCTGGATTGCCATGTCAGATCGATTCCTCTCACATGTACCATGGATTGCCTACCCTTCGTTGGCGATGAGCTGATCCCAGCCATAGTTCTTGAACCCAAAGATATCTCCGTTGTTGTAAGTCGACTTGCAGTGGTCCCAGACCTCCTTGAGAGGAGTGGTCAGGTCAGAAGGGGGAGCCCATCCCGTCTGTCGCTTGAAAGGGCGGTTTCGGCGAGGCTCGTGGGAAGATCGGCCTTTCACGGACGTCAGGCCTTCCCAGACGGAGCCATCGAGATCAGAAGGGGAGGAAATGGTGGATGCCGCGGTCGACGCAGCGAGAGCCACCAGACCAGCAATGGTAGAGAAACGCATGTTTAAAGAGTGAGCGAAAAAAAAAAGTGGTAAAATGTATAATAGTAAGGATAGTGATAATGAACGTCAAGCTCAAACAGAAAGAATGGAGATCCAAACGAAACGAATGTGTACTGAGTAGAAACATGGAGAGGCTCGTCCCGCGACACATATATATCTAGCTTGTCGACCCTGGTAGCGGGCCATTGTCCTGTCTTGGGGTTGTGGTGCGGCTGCTCGTATTGCTCATTGGCGGGATAAACCCAAGGAGCAGGGTCGGGACGGGAGTGGATGACCAAAGGGTCTTGGATGATTTGCTTCAGAATCGTCCCAATGGACATTGCCAAGTCTTGGGGAAAGGAGTAAGCGGGTGGAAGGCCCATGGTCTGTTTGTCCCCGCCTGAGCCAGCTTTTTGTCGAGTTGTCGGATCTATGAATGTCGATCAATTAGCGAAGTCCCTCCCAAGTTCGTTCAGCTCAACCCGAATATTCACTGTAATCCTGGGCTCCCTGGACGACTCAGCTTGAGGTTATTGGTATGCTTAAACCCTGCTCGGGATGATTTCCGTGGCTCCACCATGCTACCACTCTGGAAGCGACGGGCTGTTCCATGAAACTACTACGTAGTGCCTTCTCCGAAACCTGAAGCCGTCGATGCTGACAACGGACACCTGAGACGGGCTTGGCAGACCAGGGTTCCCCTGGCGCCGCCTTGGCGTGAGCTGTTGTCAGCTCGGATTTGTGGATTTTCGCGAACCGCTCCCACGGTTTCTGTGGAGTGTTTCAACCTGGATGTGCTTGTCTCGGTTGTATGAGCGCCGCGCTGAGTATGGATTAGAGTGTTCGTAGAAGCTTAAAGAATAGCCGCTAGAAGTAACTGTGCTTCAGGAAGCACCAGCGTGGAACTTCTGTTGAGATGAACCTGGCCACGTGAACGTGCACGTGCATCCCTCGCTCATTGGAAACCCGAGACCCGGCGCAACTAACCCGATCCCGATTCGGGTTCGGATCCAACCTACTCCGTAGTCGACCCCGCTGTCCGACCGGCCAGACTCCTAACTCATCCCCGAAATGAAGTACTTTTGTGGTAAAAATGAGAAGCGTCATTGCGTGCGATCGGTAAGTTGCAGTCCCAAGACACAGGAGACGGGTTATTGACAGTCAACTAGGTGCAGGTGGGACCCTCGATTAACCCAGTTATACGAGCAACATTAACACACCCTGTCATAGGAGATCCAAGGTCAAATGCAGGCACAACGGGAAACCTCCCTGTGCGGGCTGCTCGAAAACGCAGAATGCCCAGAATTGCACGCTGAGTGGCCCTGTTCTAAGCAGCAAGCACTCTCCTAGCCCAAACTTACGAACTCTAAAGAGAAAGCGGTCAACCCACGACACAGAGGCGTCGGAGACCTTAAAGCCGGACGATGATATTGCTAAAGTCTTTTCTCATATCCCCCGAGATCGGTTCATCCGAGCTGCCGGCGTCTTTCAGGCGCAATTTCCCGAACTTGGGTTTCTGCATCCCAGCGATCTTGACTTCGACGTCGACATCAGTGGACTGCAAATGCTCCGACTTTTGGCTCTCTTGGCCGTCTCAAATCGCTACCTCGATGTGCCTGAGGCCATCACTAAGTCCAATCATGCACAACTAGTCACAAATGAGCTTTACAAACGGCTTGCAAGTCCTAGCCTTTACCTGGTCCAGACCTTTCTGATCCTCGCTCTGCGCAACTGGGGCGAGGGCGATGGTTTTAACGCTTGGATGCATGCAGGGATTGCCTCTAGAATGGCCCAAGGTCTTCTTGGCGCGAAGCTCTCGGATGTCGGAGAAGGGGCTGTATCGGAGCTCGAGAACAGGACTTTGTGGTCCTGCTTTGCGGTGGATAAGCTGCTGAGTTGCGGGAAGCGCCGACCGGCCATGTTTGATCTTCAAAGTATGGTCCACTTGCCTTTGAGCGATGCCGATTTTGCCTTTGGGGAGAGGAATGCCCCAGTCCTTCAGCCCAACAATAATCCGCCGCGCCCGGAATATGGGCTTGATGACTGTTTTCCTCTCATAATCAAAGGACTTGACATCTGGTCAAATATTCACTCGTGGACTGCGGAAGGCGGGAGACGGCAACGAGGAATGGCTGAAGCGGATCAGTGTCCGTGGCAGGAAAGGTCGAAATGGAGCTGCATGATGCGAGAGCTTTTGGGGTGGAGGGGTTCTCAGAGCCTCAGGCTTCAGTATCCCGAGACGAAAGTGTCTTCGCACGCTCACTTGAAGCAGGCAGAGAAGTTTGGATATGTCAACTTGATTTACTACGTCTGGTAAGTGAGGCTACCCCCGTACGTGGCCATGCTCTGATTGACGCAGTATATTGTTCCTTCGCCGCGAGTATATCCCGTTTCATCCTGTCGGAGAATCGAAGCCCCGGGGTCCAATCGAGGCACCTCTGCTGAAGACGCCCGGCTCGGATGTATTCTGGAAACACAACCTAACCGATCTGTTCCATTCAGCCACGCAAATATCCAACCTTCTCAAAGATCTCCGACGTGCCGGGGCGTCTTTGCGTACACCATTCTCCGGGCTCTGCGCCTTTTCATCGGCGCTGATGAATCTCTACGCAGCCTCGTTCCCAGAATACATGGGCTTTACGCGGGACGAGACTGCGGTGGCAGAGACGCAGGCCGAAGAAAGCATGGTGGATCTTCGTGAGATTGGGCGTCTGTGGAAGATTGCCGACGATTGGATTTGTGTGGTTGACACAGCTAAGGGCTTATTTCGTCGTGCGTCCCCACAAAGCCATGGAGTTGTGAGGCTGTCGCGATATGACCATCTGGATCTCGACGACTCCATCCATCTCGCTCATCTCAAAGGAATGCCCGAATCGGCCCCAATTTCATTCAAAGATGTTACCAGCACAGCGCCATCAGGACATGGAATAACAAGAGAAGAGCCGGGCCTTGTGCATGCTGCATCTCCAACGTTGGGTTTCCACGAGTTGATGGATGAAGATGGATGGCGGCTTTGGTCGTTTTGGGATGACCCTCACATGCTGCCGACATTTACCGATCCGACCGAAGGGTATGAAGATGGGGATCACGGTATCTCAAGAGCTGTATGACCCTTAGACAGCTAACTGTCTTAGTGTAGTTATAAATTCTATAGGGGAAATAATCTTAGGCAGCTAATTGCATTAGTGCAGTTATAAATTCTATAGGGTGAATGATTAGTGTGCGGTCTAGTGCTGTTCCTCCACATCCCCATAGTCTAGTTCAGCATCTTCTGTTCAAAGTTCCATGAACTCAACATCATCATCGTAGCTACCTTCGTCGAAACCCTCGTCGGTGGCCTCTGCAGCACCGGACATTGCAGCAACCCGCATCAGATTCCACTGTAGATCAAGTAGCGCAAAGCTAGGGACGTGATCAGGGTTGTCCGACTTGATGGTGAAAATCGTTCCAGTCTTGATGGGATACCCGCTCTTCCGATGCACGAGATGCTGGCCCCATGCTGGGCCCCCAAGGTTCAGCTCAGTCATGGTTTCACTACTGATATTGTCCAACGGCTTCAGACCAAAGGTCTTAAGCCAATGCCACTGAAGGGTGATTTCATTCTTTGTGTCGCTTCGTAACGGCTTTAGCGCGAAGGCAGCTTTCTCGGCCCACATGAAGTGAAGTTGGCGGTTCAGTGAGATTCGATTCTGAGGCGTCTCTCCCATCGTTCTGATGAGGTCCTCCCATTCATCGCATTGTTGCTGACCCCAAAACATCGCTAGCATTCTAAGCATGGGGTCCATTGCTGAGGGTGCTTTCTGCGTTGCGACAAACGGAAAGATATGTGCTCCTTCCGGATATTCGTACCCAGAAAAAACACAGGCATTTCCATCACGCTGACTTGCCTGCAATTGTGTCAGCCAATCGGATTTCGCCTATGCAGAGGTGTTGAGGGGAATATAGTTACTAATGTCGTAGCATTTTCGGCCTTCACATCTCGCCTTGTTCGTTTCTTCGACATCGTCTTGCCAAGGTCTGGTCCGAACTGTTAGTAGAACTCAGGAGAGAATGAAAGAGAGCAAGGGAAAGGATGCTGAGCTTACATAACTTCATGCTGTACGGACCGTCGTTGCACAGGATGGAATGTATGTGGTTTTGTACAGTTTGGAACATGGAACGAGGATGTTGTCTGTCTTCCATTACGGATTTTATCTCACGCTTGAGCATGGCCTCGACATATCTGAGTCGATGAATCGGAGCCACCATGACAATCGCCAGGGCAGTTGCGTTGAGGGGTGTTTCCAACAGGCGCTCATATGAGCGGAAGATCTCAAGTCGTTCTCCGGAGATCAACAATGTAGCTGGTGACAGGCTCAGTCGGCGCATTACAGCAGTCTTCCGCCATGGCCAAGAATTCCGGGTGGCTGTCATGGGGGATCTCTCCCAAACGGCGCAGGAACGCCACGAGCGCAGGCTCCATCGCGGGGGGGGGGGCAGCTTGTTGATCGATTCGGAAAGGTGCGATGCGTAATGGTGGATTGGGGAAATGATAGGCTGAAAATCCTTGCACGTTTGTGATTTTGTGGTGCAGGGATTGCACGTGATCCAAACCCTGGTTGGAGGTTCTGACCGTTATTTTAGGGGACTCAAGCGGGTGAAAGAAAACACTACACTTAGAAAAGCTACCTTATATTTAAACCTTTAGAATAAATAAGAAAATATCTTTATAAATACTAACTAAACCAAGGACTATTTTTGAGCCTAATAATCTTAGTATTGAGGGAATTCTAAGTATAAAGGGATGAACTAATACAGGGATTAGCTAAGGAGCATAGGTACCTAGGTTAGTTTACTACCCCCCTTATTAGTGTGGTGTTTTGTTGCACCCGCTTGGTACGGACTCTGAAGCATCAGCGGCGATTGGTCGTCAGTTTGCAGTCCCTCTCTGACGACATCCAAGCTGAATTCTTGGCCTGCTGAAAAACTGCTGTCATGCGCCGGCTGAGCCTGTCACTGGTTACAGTGTCTATCTCGATGAGCGATGCAACATTCTTCGTACCTTCTTAGATCTTTTGGAAAGTCACCTGCCCCCCCGAATGATTGTCATGGTAGCTCCCATCACTCGACTCGAGAGACATTGAGAGAATCGAGTTTTGATCTCCATACTCCAAAGAGTCGAGCTTTAACAATGATGATTACGCCGCCTGTGGTCATCCACTTGCTGAGTCTGCGTCTTGTTTACTACGTCTTCACTAACTTTCTAGGCTCGAGGCCTCCGATTCGACTTCTCACCAGATCTAACTATCCCCATACTGGTAGACGCCCTCCTCGAGACCCTTGATCTGCAACGCGAGCAGCTTCGAAAAATACCGACACAGCGCCAAATTGCCTCCGTGGAACCAGAACCCCGGATGACCAGTCCGCTGCCAGATCGTCCTGATTTCGCCCTCATCATTGAACCCCCAAACGTCTCCAACCGCATCTGCAACCTCGTCGCCAAAGATGGTCCGCGTCTGGGTGCGCATGTTTTGATACCCCGTCGCGAGCACGATTTCATCAGCTTCCAGTTCCGTCCCGTCGGCAAATCTCAGCCCGTGCGACAGCACCTCGTCCACTTCTTGGCCCTGCTTGATCTTGATTTTGCCTTGGGCAATGAGGTCCGCGGCGCCGACATCCATGTAGTACCCACCGCCACGCTGGAAATACTTGATGAAGAAGCCGGCTTCGTCGGGACCCATGTCAAGCTTGAAGCCGGCCTTGGTGAGACCCTTGATCATTTCCGAGTCGTGCTTATTCTGGACCGCCGTGACGCCGATTTGGTTCGTCTTCAATACGGGTGCGGGCTGGCTGTGAAAGATGAGATCTGCATCGGCGACGTCTGGGCCGTCCTCGGAGTAAAGACCCTTGAGCCCGATTTCCGTAATGGCTTCGGACGAAATGACGCATGTGGTAGATCTTTGCACGATGGTCACGTCGTACCCGTTTTCGTAGTAGTCCTGCGCGATGTCATGGGCGGAATTGCAGCTCCCGATGACAACAGCCTTCTTCCCCTCCTGATTCTCCCGCGCGCCGGGAAACTCGGAGGAATGACAGAGAAGATGCCCCTTGAAGGCGTCGATGCCTTTGATCGCCGGCAGGTTCATCTTGCCGGAATGCCCTGTAGCTTGAACGATGTGACGCGGGTGAAAGGTCCGTGTCTCGTCGCCGCCGCTCTCGAGTCGTCGATTGACCGTGACGGACCACCTGCGATCCTTCGCGTCCCACTTACTGTCGATTATTTCCGACTTCATCCAGGTGTTGAGCTCGAGGAGAGTTGCGTACGATGCAAAGAAATCGGCGAGTTTGTCTTTTGGCGTGAAGATGGGCCACTGGGCGGGGAACTTGATGTACGGAAGATGATCGTACCAGATGGGATCGTGCAAGACCAGTTGATGGTAGCGGTTCCTCCAGTTGTCGCCAACACGCTCGTTTTTGTCAATCATCAGCGAGGTGATTCCTAGAGCTTTCAGTCTGGCCGCGATGGTGAGACCCGCTTGGCCAGCGCCTGGGAGGTCAGCATTGAACGATACTTTGCGAGGAGGGACTTACCAAGAATCAACACTAGTGGCTCGTTCCCGTCCTCGCATTCCATCTCAGAACTCCGTCGGTCCGCCCAATTCTTCCTTCCAGGCTTTCCGCCGTGCTCGACGCCCCTAGGCCGACGATCGAAGATGTTTTCCTCGTGTCCATCAAGCTCTTGCAGGGCCGTGTAGAGCGTGTAGATTTTCCAATCATCGGGGCCCACCTCGACAAGACGAGCGACGCCTTCGCCAGTTCCAATGGCCGTCTTCAGCGTGAAGCAAACCCGCAGACAAGCAGACTCCTTCTCTGCGTCGAGGAAGCTCATCTGAGGCTTGCGAAAGGCGGAACTGGTATCGATTGCGATGGATTTGAGCTGCAGTCCAGACTTGGACGAGGCGAAACCCTGCAGAAACTCTTCAATGCCATTTCGGCCCTGCACGGTCCGGAACGTCCATGACAGGCCTAGGTGGTCTCGCCAAAAGCCGTCCTCGGTGAAGAGGGCGGATAGGGCCTTTGGGTCTTGCTTGTCGAGGGCTTGGTTGACATTTTCCACGACTTGGGTGGCAACTGCACCGGGATCGCCAATTGTCGCTTTGGGAGGACGCGGGAATACGGCTTTCTTAATATTGACGGATCCCGGAACGGATCGCATGTGAGATGGAACCGATTGTGAGCTAACGACTGTCATGATGGATCTTAAATCGAGTAATTAAAAGTATTCCGAGGTCTGTAATTGATCTAAAAGCGGAAGAACAAATGGAGGACAGCTGTTGAGAAGAGAACAAGAAAGCCGGTACAGGCAGCAGGCATTTATACCCGGAACACACATGCAAGCCTACCCAAAGTGTCTCACAGAAGCGGGGGAAGGCGGCTGCGAAACCGAGTCAATGTTGTAATCAGACAAGACATGCAGCCTTCTGCACAAAGCCAACACCTGACCCCCACGACTAAGATGAAGATGCGGGGAAAGGAAAGTTGGACGAGGTGCCGCGTCGGATCCGGGGTATGGCAAAGGATCAACACGGGGGACGACCAATGACTGACGAGGACGGCCTCGCTTGCAACTTCCGGATTGCCGCTACGGGTTGGTTCTACTGCATGACGATGAGCCGAACTTTAAGGTCGGGTTACCAAGCCGAGTTAGCGGGAGCGGCACGGTTGAGTCGACGAATTACAAGGCGCTTGGCTCTCCGTGTCAGCAACACCATGTCCGGGTCATAGATATGGCTGAACAGTGGCGGTTTCCAGCAGTATCAATGGCATCCTGCCTCTGTGAAGCTGGTCGTTGTGTTCCGGGTCAGCCGAGATTTTGCCTACGTTTAGTAGATTAATGTCTTCACCATTCCCAGATGCCTCAATACTCCAGCCACAACGAGCTCGGATCCACTTTGCGCGTTGGGGTGCGTTGAGACATGGGCTCGCCGCCTCACGCGGTCTTGTCGCTCCAATTCTAGCTCATCAAGTTTCATGAGATGCCAAACATTGTAAGCGACAAGAAGATTCACCCGATACTAATTAATAAAACGTCTTCTGCCTCGAGGTTCGCAGTTGTGTGTCCGTTTTCCCAACCCCGAGTTAGAAACGGCAGAGGGAAAACGCTAAGTAGGAGGGACGGCAATCCTCGATCGAGAAACGCTCCAGATGCTGTGAATATATCCGCCATGTGCTGCCTATTAAAAAGGAAGCGGATATCGCTATCACTTGTGTTATTGTCGTTACTGTCAATGATGAATGTAAGAAGCTAAAAGATATCATTCGCTTATTGAGACGTCACCATTGCGAGAGCGGGTGCAGGGACGCCTGAAGACAACTACGTAACATGACTCCCTGAAAGGGCGTTCTTGGGTAGGGGTTGTTGAGAATTGAAAGTTGCGCATACTGGAAGGTGAGAATTTGATGTCGCGTTATGTACATGGAAGAAATTGACGAGCGCTAGATCAGTTGCCGTACTGGCTTGTGCTGTATGGCTTCCTTGCTTTCGATTCGTACAGCGCAGCGGCTTGAGTGCTTTATGAGACTCATACCGTATCCAGAGGATGAACAACAAATATTAAGGGAAAGAGAGCCCATACCAGGGGCTTTGAAACAGCCGCAGCAACAAAATCAGACATCGGGGAGGAACGGGGATGTGAAACTTGCCGCCAGCAGATGAGTTTGTATCTGAGAAGAAAGCAAATTTTGCTTCAAGCAGAACCTTGGGATGAATCTGCATAATTGTATTACAAGTCACTAGACTCATACCCGACAGCAGAAGTCCGCATGCACAGGTTAGTGATTGAGGCAAAGTGGTCATTGTGATGCTCTTGACCGCCGTTCATCGTACAACTCGGGGGCCTATTTTAAGACGTCGCTGAGACTGTAAGCTGCATCATGAATTTTCTATTGTCGGGTTAGGCATGTCCCGGGCAGCAGTGTAACCAGCTTTATGCAGAGCCGACACCAAGTCAGTATTTAGCTTACTGCTCTGCCTCGAAACCAAGCCTGTAGGCCTGGCACTGCCTCTGGCAAGGGCCACAAGACACATGCTTTGACAACAGGCATATTGTCAGTTTGCAAACAGACTGCCGGCATCTGCCCAGGCATGCTTGAGTGTCTTAAGACAAATTACCGTGACAAATGGCAGAAAGGAGTAGAAGCATGTGATCGCCACGTGTCGCAGTTCCTATTATTCATTTAATGAGTAAGAGAAACCTCCGGCATAACGAGGCTTGCCACTGCCACACTCTAGCACGCCTCGGTTCTTTGGAGCCAGTCCCGAGAGCCAACCAAGATACTGATCAGTGGGAATGTTGACGTCAACCAAAGCAGGGTCGAATCCTTCGTTGCAAAAATATCACGGCGCATCGTACAACTCGGCAAAAGACTCGGCGCCACACCTGTTCCGCAACGCTTACCTGGGCACGGCTGTCATGGCGACACAGAAACATGGTCTGAGATGATATCATCAGTGTTCACTCAAGCGAGCTTGAACCCACATCTCGGACTCGTCCTTCGAATCGAGCCATGCCTTGGACTCGAAATCCACCTCGAGAATTCGCCTGTTCAGCTCGCCCATCCCTGCAACTTCTCCACAGCCCTAACACCTCGCCTCGCTCAGCTCTTGGCACGGCCTGTCGTTTTGCATTAGCGCGCGGGCCGAAACGCGCTTGATGTGGCTTTCTGTCAGCTTATGCTGGGCGCGTACAGGGCCAACGCACTCCGTCACTTAACCGCCTCGGCACCGGCATGGTAATCCTTCCACAAATTCTTAATTGGACGCCATGGGCTTACAGATGCTGACGATCTGCGTAGGGGGGGAATAGATTCGGGCTCTCGGCACACGGACGCTCGGCACGAGGCCATGGTTGTGACGTGGTTGATGTCAACGAGCTGGCCATGCCTGGAGCTTTGGCACTGTTGACTATAAAAGACACGCAGACGTCCTTGTAATAAATTCTGTTTCATCACTCACCTTCCCAACTACAACTCTATCACATCTGAAAGGACCTCACATCTTCAACTATTCACCATGTACTTCACCAACAACTTCATCGTGGCCCTCACTGCCCTCACTGGGCTTGCATCGGCTGCTTTCCCCAAGGCCAACGAATACAAAAGCCACGACTGGTAAGCAATGACGAGAAGTATTCGAGCGGAACTTGAGACTGACCGGATACTTAGCTCTGGCGATCTCAACTACGGTCATCATGCCTTCGACCTTCACATGGTCACCATGGATGACTCCAGCCACTCCGTCTACCAGGCAGGTACCTATTGGTACATGTTTGACGGCAAGGATCAGGACTCGGGTCGTTGCGAGGGTGAATTCCTGGGCCAGTTGACTGCGGACTATCCCCCTTGCTTGGATCTCGATGGGACTGTGAAGGACAAGCGCATCAGATGTCTTTGCAACCCCCTTATTGGTGTCAGCCCCGGAGGAGGTATCAACTCTTGCCAGTACGTTTAGGGGCCAAATTGTGGGGTTTGTATGACTGGCTTGTCCTTGGTTGCTCGAGGGTCAGGGATAGGGAGAGAATAAGTAGACGCCTTTGTAAAAACAGTTGTCCATCTTACGCCCCATGTAGCTTGCAAATCAGCAACCAGAGCCCTCACAACCATAACGTAGGCCTGCAGTTTTGGTTACCAAGCGAATCATTGTGCTAAGGTCTATCAAGAGTTATTTATGATTCCCAAGGTCCGTCTCATTGTCTGCTGGTGCCCCAAGATGACAGAAAGTAGCCGAAAGTCAAAATTTGGCCGATTTGGAGCAAGATCAGATCTTCAATCCTGAACACTGTAATACTTCACACTCGGTTCCTTAGAGTCCTCTCTTATCCTGTCATCAGCATAAGAAAGCGCCCAGCCCTTGAACTGATCAAGTTCAAACTCCCATCCCCACCCTTGCGTTTGGAGGGCTCGAATTGCATCCACAGTCCACGTCACACAGCTCTGTTGCGGATCCGTATTCTTGACCGGCAGACGAACTCTGCCAAAGAATTCCCGGAGCTCAGCGCTCGAGGTCCCATCTGGCACCTGCCCAATAACGATACGACCGAGGAGCCGAGGATTGACAACCGATTCCGTGTTTTCCGTGACCCGATACCACCAGTCCATGGTAGGGTTCGACAGTCGGAACGTGACGGGGTTGATTTCAGAGATGTCTGTGGCGTCATAGGCGCGGTAGTCTTGTTCTTCACTGTCCTCGGGCATGACGACGATGCCCCAGTGGTAGGCCTCGTAGCCAAAAAGACGCCGGGCGTTTCCTCGAGAAAAGTGTCCGCGATCGTACAAAGCCACAGCAACCAGTTGTACCATGGCGGAGGGGGATCAAGCGCTTGTCTTTTGCGATAGAAGTCAACACGGGCCTGTGTTAGCTGTTGGTGTTTTGCGATGTTAATGCCCCTGGTTTAATCGTGCGTACACATTCAGGAAGAAACTGGATAATTCAAGCAAGAACAGGAGGATGCAAATAATGAAAACTGCGGGGTACCGATCCAGTGATACTAGGCTCATTGTGAGCGCAAGACGAGCCAAGGGGATGCCGTGCTTGGAGAATGATTGGGCCGACCAACAGGCCTAATAGCCGCGTCCATCTGGCAACCCTGTCGTGTGGTGTGAAGGTAAGCGCCAGCGCTCAAAGATGGAGTGTGAGACCCACCATTCCTGAAATGGTTTGCCTCAGGCTAGCTCGAGTGTGATGAGGACCGTGAGGTATTGAAGAGAGCTGATTACGATTAGATGCGCTAGAAGAGGATGCAATGGAAGGCTGGGACAAGGAAATCTAGCAAGTTCAAAGTAGAATACTACTGCGTCGTGGACACCTCTGGGGCGCGGTTGCTACTATAACGAGTTAAAAAGAAACCCGGGTTTCTTCCATAATTGAAGTATCTTGTACACCCAATGCTTCCACAGCTCCCTAATATTGAAGCGGAGAATGGAAATTCTAGAAGAGGCACGTTACATCTGCCACTTTGGGTCGGTGCTTGAAAACTTGACACAAAGCAAGCTGCTTAAAATCATTTGTCAATCCCGCTCTCATACCCATCTATCGCGTTTTTGCCCTTGTTGTCGGGGCCAGAGAGACCACAGGTCTGCCGGCTGACAGCCAGCTCCCGTATCCAACTCAGGCTGCTGGAAGATCCGCGATCCGGCACTTAATGCAACCCCCTTCACGTCCGACGTAGCCTGGGTATCCTATTACGGTAGCCCCGTCCAGAAAGTCTCCTTGGGCCTGTCGAAAGGGGCTCGCAGACATGAGCCAGGTTGCCACACCATACCATCTATACACAAATGAACCGATTTTCTTCGGTATTGATTGCGTAGACCTACGACCCTGGGGCCGTGGTATGCGGGGCGAACTATGGCCACCGCCTCAGGAGGGTTCAAATCGTCCTTGAATGAGGGTGCTCGAGTTTCGCCTCCTGGCCAAGTCACATCAGCCAGGCTTCGGCCATTTGACCCATACATGCATCCAGATATTCAATAAATCACTCATACTCTATGCTCGACCCTTAGCAGACTGTGACATGGCGACTGGTCTTTATCGCCTGTTCTCCTTTTTCTCAACCATTCTCAAAGTTCCACGCAGGCTGGCCAAGAGACATGCCGCACCGGACGGAACGACAAACGCCACATGCATGCAACTCAATTGCGCATGAACATGTGGCGACTCTACAATCATTTCATATGATGACCGACTCTGGCTCCTAGGGCTTACTGGTATATATTGGTCGATTTCTTCATCAAAGGGCCAGATTGTTCGGAATTCCAACCCGAGATGCCTGCGTCACCCCATTGTCCAGGCCTGTATCCTTCATCATCCTCGGCCGCGCTGGGAGCACTTGGTGGCACCGACCCCCGTGACTCGCGTGCTGCCATTGGCTTGTCTAGGAGCAAAAAACATTGGCACTCCTGGAGTAACAAGGTTTCCGGGGGTTGGTTGCTTGGCTAGCACCGTGGTAGAGTCGTAGCCTGTTCGGAATTGTAGTCCGAACCAGACCGGGTGCGCTAAGGACCACCACCCGGAATTCGAGAGGCGATAGTACAACGCGATTCAGGAGAGAAAGGACTGCAAACTGCAAGTAATGCACCTTGAAACGGGGGGCTTGATACTTCTCCACTATCCCCAGATGCCCCCAAGAAACCCATCTATATATGTTTCCCCAGATTTCCTTTTTCGAGGCTTTTCCCCAGATTCTACCCCACCTCCACACTTGTCTATTCAACCATCTCATCCTAAGCAGCTTCAACTCGGCTACTGAATTGCAACATGGACGAGAAAACCGCCAAGGGGGCTTCGGACTCGCAGCACGTCGAGTCCAGCAGCGTGCTCGACGCTTCGGATACGGTTGTTATCCAGACTGGAAGAATCGCCAACGAGGAGAGGGAACCATATGGAAAGGCCGGTAAGTGCATACACACCCTGCATATCTCTCTCTATCCTGTGTCTCTCCCTATCCTGTGCCATGTCTAACACCAACTGCGAGATTTTCAGGATTCGGCGGTATTTTCGGCAACAAATATGTCACGATATGCGCCGCCTTCGCCACCATGGGCGGCGCGCTCTTCGGCTACGACCAGGGTGTCGTCTCAGTGACGCTGGTCATGGACCAATTCATCGAGCAGTTCCCCGAGGTCGGCCCCGACGCTTCGGGCGCGGGCTTCCTCAAGGGCCTGATGACGGCCATGATCGAGCTCGGGGCCTTCCTGGGCGCGCTGAACCAGGGCTGGATCGCCGACAAGTTCTCCCGCAAGTGGTCCATCCTGGTCGCCGTGTGCATCTTCATGCTCGGCTCGGCGCTGCAGACGGGCGCCATGAACTTTGCCATGCTCGTCGCCGGCCGCTTCGTCGGGGGAATCGGCGTTGGAATGTTGGCCATGGTTGCGCCGCTGTACATATCGGAGATTGCGCCGCCTGAGATTCGAGGAACGCTCCTCGTGCTCCAGGAGCTGTCCATCGTCACGGCCATTGTCATCGCCTTCTACACCACCTACGGCACCAGACACATCCCGAACCAGTGGTCGTGGAGGCTTCCGTTCCTGCTGCAGGTAACTCAGTCCTCACGCCTCCCTTGATCGCTACAGTATGCTGACGCAGATACAGATGGTCCCGGCCGTCTTCCTCGGAGCCGGCGTTCCGTTTCTGCCGTATTCGCCCCGTTGGCTCGCCTCCAAGGGCCGAGACGACGAGGCTCTCCAGGTCCTCTGCAAGCTCCGCAACCTGCCCGCCACCGACGGCCGGATCCTGCGCGAGTGGTTCGAGATCCGGTCCGAGGCCGTGTACCGCAAAGAGGTCAACGCCGAGCGACACCCCAACCTGCAGGACGGCAGCCGCTTGAGCCGCGTCAGGCTGCAGGTCGTCGGCTACCTCGACTGCTTCCGCAAGGGGGCTCGCGCGCGCACCCACGTCGGCATTGGCCTGATGTTTTTCCAGCGTACGTCGAAGGCACTCATCCCCCTAACCTGTTCAGCGGTGGCTAACACACGGCACAGAATTCGTCGGTATCAACGCGCTCATCTACTACTCGCCCACGCTGTTCAAAACCATGGGCCTCAGCTACCAGATGCAGCTGGACATGTCGGGGGTGCTCAACATCCTCCAGGTGGTGGCGTGCCTGTGGTCGCTCTGGGGCATGGACAGGTTCGGACGGCGCCCGCTCCTGCTGGTCGGCTGCGTGTGCATGACGATCGCGCACTTCGTCATCGCGGTGCTGGTGGGCAAGTACCAGAACAGCTGGGACACGCACAAGACGGAGGGCTGGGTGTCGGTGGGCTTCCTGTTCTTCTTCATGCTGTCGTTCGGCGGGACGTGGGGCCCGATCCCGTGGGCGATGCCGGCCGAGATCTTCCCGAGCTCGCTGCGGGCCAAGGGCATGGCGTACGCGACCATGTCCAACTGGTTCAACAACTTCATCATCGGCCTGATCACGCCGCCGCTGATCCAGAACACGGGCTTCGGCACCTACGTCTTCTTCTGCGTCTTCTGCGTGCTGTCGACCGTCTGGGTCTGGTTCGTCGTGCCCGAGACCAACGGCCGCACCCTGGAGCAGATGGACGACGTCTTCAACGACAACACGGGCGAGGAGGAGGCGGCGCGCAGGGCCAGGATTGAGGGTGAGATGGAGGCGCGCATCTTCCAGAATGGGGATCGCAAGGCGGGCGGCTTGGTCATGGCTGGGAATGTTTGAGTCGAGTCTGCCGTGGTAGAGTGGTCGGTCCAATTATGGAGACTATAGATGGGTGCTTTGGTTGTTCTGTTGGCAGACCTGAGATGTAAATAGGTCAATGTTGTTACTACCCGCGCCCAAGAGCCGACCGCGATACACCTAGTTGGTTATCAACTGTTTCAAGTGCATACAACCAGTTCTTCCTGAATATTCTCCGAGTCAAAACGTCAACTTCTCAACCCACTCAAAAGTAAGCACGACGCCTTTCCCCACACATACTCACTTCTTGACATCCATGGATCGCCCTGCGTCAGGCAAAGGGCGCGTGTGGGGCCGCCTCAATTACTACGACTTATAAGTCAACAAAATAAGTGCGGAAAGAACCTACTACATGCGACGACAACACCGGCCATCATCACAACGACACCATGACACAGTCTTCCGTTGAGCTGCAGCATTCAGACCTTTCCCCGAATGGACCGTCCGGGATCGACGAGGAAGAGTCAGCTCGGCACGAATTCTCATCGTTGCCTCGCGTCGACGGCGGCAAGGACGCTTGGCTCTTCCTCGCTGCTTGCTTCACGATAGAAGCTCTCACATGGGGTAATTACTCTTGAAACAGCAGCCAGTTGCCATGCTAATTACATCGCTGCTCAGGCTTTCCATTCGCCTTTGGCGTCTTCCAGGATTACTACAGCACGCATGAACCATTTGCAGGGTCTTCTCAGATCCCCATCATTGGCACATGCGCCATGGTGAGAGCCCCTCTCCCTGGAGTACCATCCCCCATCCATCGCTGACACGCCCAGGGAATCATGTATCTCGGCCTCCCGTTCGTCATGGGCGTGCAAAGGCGGTACCCAAGGCAGACGCGGTGGTCCCCGATCGTCGGCCTCTTCGTCATGTGCGTGGCCCTCGCGGCAAGCTCCTTTTCGCAAACCACCACGCACCTCATCGTCACGCAGGGCGTGGTATACGCCGTGGGCGGGTCCATCTCGTACTGCCCCTGCATCCTGTACATGGACGAGTGGTTCGTCAAGCGCAAGGGCCTGGCCTACGGCGTCATGTGGTCGGGCACGGGTCTCGCCGGCTTCGTGCTCCCGCTGCTGTTCGAGGCGCTGCTCGCGAGGTACGGCTTCCGCACCACGCTGCGCGCCTGGTCGCTGGCCCTCTTCGTCCTGACGCTGCCGCTGGCCTACTTCATCAAGCCGCGGCTCCCCCACGCGGCGACGCGCCACCTCAACCCGCTGAAGCTGGGCTTCGCCTTCCGCCGCACCTTTGCGCTGCACCAGGCCGCCAACGTCTGCCAGGCGCTCGGCTTCTTCCTGCCCGGCATCTACCTGCCGACGTACGCGCGCGCGGCGCTCGGGGCCGGCGCGGTGCGGTCGGCGCTGACGGTGCTGCTCGTCAACGTCGCGAGCGTGTTCGGCTGCGTGGCCATGGGCGCGCTGACGGACAAGCTGCACGTCACGACGTGCTTCATGCTGTCGGCGGCGGGCACGGCCGTCAGCACCTTTTTCCTGTGGGGGTTCTCGACCAGCCTGCCGGTGCTGTACGCCTACTGCGTCGTCTACGGCTTCTTCGCCGGGTCGTACACGTCAGCGTGGCCCGGTATTATGCGGCAGGTGACGTCCGGACAGCAGCAGGAGGAGGAGGGTTCGCGGCGGCGCGGGGCCTCAGGCAGAGGCAGTTCGTTCGACCCGGCCATGGTCATGGGCATGCTCTCGGCTGGAAGGGGTGTAGGCAACCTCGTGTCCGGGCCGCTGAGCACGGCGCTTCTCCGCGGGATGCCGTGGCAGGGGCAGGCGGCCGGGGGCTATGGGACGGGATACGGAACCTTGATCGTGTTTACGGGAACGACCGCCTTGGCTGGTGGGGCGACGTATTTGTGGAGGAGAGTCGGGTGGATGTGATCTGGGCCGCCGTCGATCGTCGGGGATTTTTGTTTGTCTGTTGTTTCGGTCTGGGGAGTGATGACATCAGGTCGCTGCTGAATGTGGTAACTTGCCAGCCAGGGAGAGATGAAGATCTACAGAGTACGAAGTACAGAGTTCAACGATCGCCTCCCTCTCTGCCTCCCTCGCTTTCCAATGTTCCATTCACCCAAATCTACGTCATGGTGGAGTCCACCTCGGCGGATGTCGCCGTGCCGTGCAACGTAGGAGGCCGTAGTTCACCACAAACCAACAAGCCCTCACTAAACATCTAGGGCTGAGAGCTGTCCCTGGCTCCCTCTGGCGGTCTGCGAAACTAGTACTCCGTAGCACATCTGCGACTCGTCCAGCAGACAATAGCCCGAAAAAAAAAGACTGCTTGCCACAAGCCAAGGGCTAATTATAGAAAGCAACTTAGCGAGCGACCCAATAAAATTCCTGGGGCGGCCCGTCGGACAATTGCCAGCGAGTGTGCCGCAGTGCCGAAGGAAAAAAAAAAAAAGGCCTGTCACGCGGCATTCATCCAATTGCTGGGCCTTAATTCAAGCCCTGGAGCGGTCCTTGGCATGGCCGCTGGGGTTTGCCCTGCCCCAAGCTAGAGCGGATCTATTCGAGGGCCAGGCCTAGAGCCTTCTAGCCTCCAGCGCCGTTTGCTCGTATTGAGGCCCCGTGGTGGCTGGCGACTGGCGTTAATAGAGGGAATACAGGGCGCCACCGCTGACGGTGGGGCTCGCTAAACTCCGCATTCCAGCTGGATACGAGAATGTCGTCGGTCGAGTGACGGAAGTTGCCCCGTGCGCTGTGAAGCCGGACGCTGGCAGTGTCAAGTATAGATGCCCGAGACTGGATGCCGAGTGTATATAAGCAACGAGAACACCCGGCTTTGATACCAGAACATCATCAATCAACTCACTCACACTTCAATCCTCTCTTCATTCATCTATCCAACTCACTCAACGTCTTCAACTCCATCACCCAACTTTACAACCACAACTTCAACCACAACTTCAACCACAACTTCAACCACAACTTCAACCACAACTTCAACCACAACTTCAACCACAACTTCAACCTCACATCACCACCACCACCACCACCACCACCACCATGCAGATCAAGGCTCTCCTCTTCGCTCCCCTCGTCGCCTCCGGCCTCGTCTCCGCCGCCCCCGCCGCCTCCACCAAATCCGCCCCCTTCGAGATCCTCACCCTGCGCTCCGCCAGCCCCATCCACTTCAACGAGGTGCAGGCCGCCCGCAACAGCATCTTCCTGCAGCTGCCCAACCAAAAGGCCGTCTGCGACAAGAAGTCGGACAACGCCGCCACCTTCCAGATCGTCGACGGCGTCCTGCACCTGTACCGCTCCTCGGGCACCCAGCAGACCCTCTTCACCGACCGCTCCGGCATGGGCCAGGGCGTCCTCCAGTACGCCACCGGCGACGCGCCCCTCCCCCGCAACGGCGAGCGCAAGGGCTGGAAGATTGACAAGAACGGCGACTTGACCTTCAACGGCTCCGGCTTCATCGCCTGCCCCGGCAGCATCAGCAACTCGTGGAGCGTCTGGCTCGACGCTGGTGTTAGCAACCCCGGAGGCAACAAGAACTGCCTCGGCTTCACTGCTCGCACTGTCAAGGTCAGCAAGCCCAACAGCTGCAAGTACACCGAGCGCAAGTAGGCGGCAGACTGAGCGTTTGCGAATTACATTGGGGGTCTATAATGGGGAAAATTGCGTAGACTAGACAACGGAACTATAGTCGCCACCTAATTAATATCCGTCATTTCACACAGCGGCATCTACATTATAATATGAACATTGAAAATGAATGATGCACATTAAAAACAGTCCGGACTCATCTTCCATCTTTTGATACTACTCTTGACTTCCATTTAACACATTGTGCCGTTGACTCTGGGATTGATATACCTCGCAGCGTTCATTCCGTTTCCTCCATGCACTGAATGATGTGATCGTAGGCTGCACCTCGGTACCATTAAGCCATCATAGCTGCAAGCACATATTTGGTTGGCGGTGTCATGCACTCCATGTTGTGCTCTGTTGGCGGGCTCGGCAAGTTCATTGCCACGCTCTTGGCTCTCCCTGTTGTCAGTCTCAATGCGTTCTTTATACTCGCTTTCACGTAACCTGCGCATAGGGAATATGCGTTACCGGGAGATTAGGGAAGGGCTCGTCGTGCCGAACAACACAAATTATAAATGGTTAAATAGCGATGTCGGCTCACTTACCAATCTAACCCTGCCAGTCTTACTAAGTTAAAATAACTTATTTACCAGTTTATTTCTTTCTCTCTCAATGTGCCTGCAAAGTGCTCAACTAGGAAACTCCGCGATTCGCTTATTCATCTCGAACTCCCCTGGTAATCTAAACATTCCCGAGCTCTCCATAATAAATAATACCTCTTCTCGTTAGAATACGTTCTACTCATCATCGCTATTCATCTTAATGCCGCCAACCTCGAGAATGGCTGTGGCGCATTTACCCGAAGTAGCCTCGTCAATCAACGCCATCTCTTCATTTCTGGCCCACGAGCAAATCAGAAGCGCCGAGGCCTTGGAGCTCTTTCTAAACACGCCACCTCTAAACCCCGGCTCTGACGACTCGGTAAACCCCAGAGTCGTTGTATTTTGTGCATCGGCAGTCCTCTCCACAGCTGAGGACGTCTTTTCCTGGGCTTCTACACGAACCAGTCTTAAGTCTGTGTCTCCACAACAGCCTGATGAACATGCAATTCGAGGCCGGTCTCAAGGCCATGCACCGAGAGATAATTCCAAGGTCATTCTGGTTCTCTGCGGAGGGATAGGACACTCGACAACTCTGCTCTATGATGCAGTCAAGAACCACCCAGTGTTCAGCGTCATTTCCGATGAGATTCATGGCAAGCCAGAAGCCCTTGTTTTGCAAGCTATCGCTGAACGGTTCTATCGCCTCAACGTTTATAGCGGCCAGTCTCGTGATGTAGGAACCGTCACGAATAACTCGCAAGGCGACTTGCAGATCTTGGTGGAGGATCAGTCCACGAACTGCGGAGCCAACGCATCAGAAACTCGAAAGGTTCTCAAAGCACATGGAGTCAAACGGCCGCAGTCGATTGTAGTTGTCCAGGATCCCACCATGTGCCGAAGAACCGTGGCTTCATTCCAGCACGTGTACCATGACATCCCTCAAGAGCAGATCTTGAGTTGGCCAACCTTTGTACCGGAAGTGTGCGTCAATGAGATGAGACAAGAGGAACCCTCGCCGCTCGCATCTCTTGCCTACAAGACACGGGGACATGTATCTGATGTACAGGATGGCCTTTGGTCAATGGATCGGTTCGTAGATCTTATCATGGGGGAAATCCCGAGGCTCAGAGATGATGCAGCTGGCTACGGGCCTCGTGGGAAAGGATTCATTGGGCATGTTGAAGTTCCTCCCAGCGTGGAGGTCGCTTGGACATTGGTAGATGGCTTCTTACACGCTGGAGGCAAGGAAGCCCAACGGAAGATATAAGCAAGTGGCACAAATTGAACATCACGGCTGGGAAGGAAGTGAAATTTCACTGTCTTCTAAATAATTAATAAGTACTAATATACGACAAGAATATTAATTAATCCCCAACCGTCGCTAATGCGCTCAATCAACCTCGCTCCGTCATTATCTCTAGGCCGTGGGGCATGCCTTGGCATTCTTGCTCGTCCTCGTCTCCCAGACGGTCGTCTTCTCCGACACCTTGATGGTGGTGGTCTTGACAATGGTTGCCCGGTCGGTGACGGTGCTGCTAGGCTTGAGAGTCGTCTTGACCGTCTCCCATCTCGTCACCGTGGCAGCGTCCAGAGTGACGGTCTGCACAGAGGTGGTGAACTTCGACTGGGTGACGGTTGCGACCGACTGGTCCAGGACAGACGTGATGGTGCGCGTCGTGGTGGACTGGTCGGTGACGGTCTGGGCGGGAAGCGTCGTGGTGGACTTGATAGTCTCCGTGGAGCTAGTCTCCGAGGAAACAACCACGGTGGAAGGCTTCAGGGTCGAAGTCTTTCCGGTGGTCTTGGTAACAACGGCGGTGACTGTTGATGTGACGCCAGGGACAGTGGCGGTCTGGTACTTGGTGGCCTGCGACACGCTGACAACCGTCGTGGTCTCAGCCTTGAGCGTGCTGACCTTGCCAGTCGTCTTGGTGATGACCA
Source organism: Neonectria ditissima (assembly GCA_001305505.1). Taxonomy (NCBI): domain Eukaryota; kingdom Fungi; phylum Ascomycota; class Sordariomycetes; order Hypocreales; family Nectriaceae; genus Neonectria; species Neonectria ditissima. Next base: position 335,856 of record LDPL01000014.1, read on the forward strand.
AGTCCGTAGAGAGAGTCGATCCAGGCAGCGTGACAGTTGCGGTCTTGACCGTGGTGGTGTAAACCGAGGCAACCGTGACGGTGACGGTCTGCAGGCCGGCGGCGCGCGCGAGCAAGAGACCGGCGGCTTCGTGGTCGACGCGGGGATCGCGAGGAGCCACAGTGGGAGCAGGGCCCTCGGCAAAGCCTCGCTTCTTGAGCGAATCTGCGGGGATACAAGAGATGGTGGTCGTCTTTTCTGTAGTTTTGGTCGAAGTTGTGTACACCGAAACGTACGAAGTCGTTGCCTTGGCCGTGACGGTCGTCACTCCATCGGTTCCAGAGGTCACAGTAGACGTGCTCTTGACAGTGACGGCCTTGGGGGTGGACGTCGTGGTGCTCGAGATGGTACTGCTGGTAACTTGGGTGGTGGTGGTGGGCTTGGGGGTGCTCGTGGTGTAAGCCGTCTGAGTGACAGTGGTCTTGAGGGTCGAGGCCTTGGCCGTGGTGGTGATGTATGACGTGGTGAGGACCTTGACGGTCTTCCAAAAAGTCTCGGTCTCGGGGTCGGGCGTAATCGTGGTACCAACATCGATGAGCTGCGTCGAACTCTTAGTGACGACTTCATCCGCCTCGGTCACAGTCGACGAGATGGTCGTGGTGCTCTTGACAAACGACGTGGTGGTGACCGGGTCAGGAGTGATGGTAGTTCCAATGTCCAGAAGCTGGGTCGTCTTGATGGTGGTGGTCTCCACAGCGCCAGTGGTGGTAGTGGTGAAAGTCTGCTTGAGGGTGGAAATGCTCGTGGTGAAGACGGTCGTGGTGCTGGGAACCGAAGACGTGCTGGTGCTGGTCGTCTTGGTGCTGGTCGAGCTGACAGTCGAGACGAGGCTGGCGGACTGGGTGCTTTCGACAACAGCCGAGGCAACGAAAGGCGTAGCATAGACGAGAGTGCTGTTGATCCAAGCCGTGGCCGAGAAGAAGGTAGCAAGCTCAAACTGCGCGGCAGAGCTAGCCGTGAGCTTGGTAGCAAACGACGCCCGGCCGGCGGTGGAAGCTCCAGGCCCCGAGTTGCCCATCTCGCCAAAGATGACTCCGTCAGTGCGAGGATCGCTCTTGGTCCACTGGTCCCAACCGGTAGCCTCGATCAGCGAGCCGAGGTAGCTGCTGATGTAGGCGACGCGGGCGTACTGGTTCCAGGGGCGGCCGAGCGAGACGGCCGAGTAGGACGCGCTGCCGACCGCCTTGATGGTGCACTGGTCGAAGACGAAGCCGGCGGCGGTGGTGGCGTCGGTGCGCTTGTTGGCCGTGATGGCGATGCCGTCCCGGTTGGTGGCGATAGTGGAGTTGAGGAAGTATCCGGCTCCGGAGCCCCAGATCATGTCGATGTTGCCCTCGACGTACGAGTTGGAGGCGAAGAGGTAGCCGTTGACCAGGAGGGCGTCCTGGTTTCCGTACACCTGGCAGCCGTAGAGACCGGCGTACTTGCTGCTCTTGACACCAAAGCCGAGAGAGGCGTAGCTAGAATTGGTCAGCTGTTGGTTATTTGTAAAAAAGAGCAAAAGGGGGAGCTTACTTGGAGGCGGTGCCAAACGTGTTGGCAAAGTTGATGTTGACGGCCTGGAAATAGTTGCCGGTCGCGTACACGGTGGCCGAGTCCGAGTTGGAGGCATCGGCTTGTGTGTCGATGCCGGCGTTGTATGTGATGGTGACCTGGTTCTTGGTGTAGTCCTTGGTAGCGGACGAGTAGCCGATGAAGATGGTGGTGCCGGCCTTGCTGAGGACCAGCTTCTCCGAGTACGTGCCTGGGTAGATGAAGACGATGCCGGTGGTCTTGCTTGAGACGGGGAGGGCGTCGAGGGCAGACTGGATGGTGGTGTAGGTCATCTTGCCTTCGATGGCCGTCTTGGAAACGATAAAGGCTCCGTCGGGAGGCGTCGTGCCGTCGTACGTGGTTGGGTTGTCGACGGGCGTCGTGGCGACAGTCTTGGGCTGGGGCGTTTGGATGTCGTTCCAGTACGTCTTGTCGATCCAGTCGGTGCTGTCCATTACAGTCTCCAGGCTGTACGAGTCGCTGGTGAGCAGAGTAGCGTAGCCAAACTGTTCTCTGGCGGCCGAGTTGTTGCCCCAGTTTCCAGGGCCGTCGTTGTTGTACTCGGCAAAGGTGATGGCGTCGGTGCGAGGGTCGGTCGAAGACCAGATCTTCCATCCGGCTGGCTGGATGACGTCGTCCAGGTAACTGTTCTTGACGACAACCAGCGCGTACTTGGAGTAAGGACGTCCAAGGTACACGCCGTCCGTCAGGTCGACCGTAGCGCTGGGGGCCTCGGTGAAGAGGCACTGGTCGAAGATGTATCCGCCGACGGCCGAGGAGCTGGCACGGCTCTGAGCCGTAATGGCAGATCCCTTGCGCTTGGCGCCAAGAGTGCAGCCCTTGAAGTACGACTTAGAGTAACCCCAGACAAAGTCGATGGCGCCCTCGATGTAGCAGCTCTCGTAGTACTGGTATCCGGCCGTGGCTCCGGTGAGTAGAGTATCCTGCCAGCCGATCATGGAGCAGCCGTAGAAGCCAATCTTGTTGCCGTAGATGCTGGCCGCGAGGGTCACGTAGTTGGCGGTTGCGCCATCGAGGTTCTCCGAGTTGATGATGTCGATGTTGTACATGGCAATCTTGCCGGTGCCGCCGGTCGCGATGGTGGCAGTCTCGGCGTTGCTGTGGCCCACGGGGGGTGGGCTGACCGACAAGCCCTTGGCCTGGGTGATGATGACCTGGTTGGCCGTGTACGTCTTTCCGGGCGCGCTCTCGGTGTATCCGATGATCATCACGGGGCCGCTGCGGCTGATGGAGGGGACCTGCTCGTTGTAGGTGCCGGCGTACATGAAGATGACCTGCGTGGACGAGTCGGATGGGAGGCTGGCGAGGGCATCCGTGAGGCTGGTGTACGAGCCGTCGACGCTGCCGTCGGCCGAGACGAGGACGGCGCCAGCGGGAGGCTTGGTTCCGCTGGTAGGGTGAGCCCAGGCAGCGTCAGCAGTGGAGGTGGTGGAGGTGGCAGGGGCCGCATCCGTAGTCTTGGTGACCTCGTAGCTCGGCGCCAGGTTGTAGGCGGTCATGTCGAGCCAGCTGGTGCTTCCGATGAAGCTCGACAGCGAGTAGGCCGACGCCTGCGGCTCAGTGAGGCTGGTGGCGAAAGAGGCACGGGAGCTGGTCCAGTTTCCGGGGCCGGTGTTGTTGAACTCACCAAAGAGGACGTTGCCAGTGCGGGCGTCGGTCGAGGTCCAGGAGCTCCATCCAGCCGAGGAAATGTGCTTGTCCAGGAACGAGTTCATGTAGACGACGACGGCATATTGCGACCACGGGCGACCCAGAGAGGTTGAGCCGTAGGTGCTTCCGTAGCTCGACGTGTACGTGATGAGAGACTTGTCAAACACAAAGCCGCCCGCCCAGGTCGACGAAGGCCGGTTCTGCGCGGTGATGTACGCGTTGGCCGTGTTGGAGGCAATGTAGCACTGGTGGAAGTAGGCCTTGCTGTAACCCCAGATGAAATCGACGCTACCCTCGACATACGAGTTGCTGAAGACTTGGACACCCTGGTTGACGAGGAGAGTATCCTGGAAACCCTTGAATGCACATCCATACGCGGCCATGTTGGTGCCGTAAAAGTCAGCTGCCAGTGCGGCGTAGCTGGGCGTCTGGGGGAAAGTGTTGGTGAAGTTGATGTTGTACACGGCCAAGCCCTCGCCGTTGGTGTTCTTCCAGTTCAGAATAGGCGTCTCCTCGTTCTGCGACGAACTCGTGGACACTCCGTCGCTGAACTTGATCTGGACGGTGTTTCCGGTGAAATCGTTGGTGAAGAAACTCTCTCCCCGAAGCGTCACCTTTCCTCGTCGGGTCAAGGAAAGCTGCTCCTCGTAGGTACCGGCCAGGATGTAGATGGTGTAGTCCTTGCCATCAGCGGGAAGGGCCGCAATGGCGGAGGACACGGTACCGTATTGGCTGCCGGTGGGGCTTGAGGCAACAGTGAGAGTAGATCCAACCGAGGTAGATGTAGCAGTTGTGGTCGAGGCAGTCGAAGCTGTACCAGTGGTGGACGCATCCGTGGCGGAGGACACAGCCGTTCCGGAGGAAGTAGTCGAAGCAGAGGTCGTAACGGACGTGGAACTGGCGATAGCGTACAAGGAATCGGGCCACCCAGAGAAAGGAGCAACGGCAGAAGAGTCAATCCAGGTGTCATCGCTAAGAATGTTCTTGGGTGAGTAGGCCGAGGTGCTGGACAAGATCTGGGCTTTGGACGAGCGAGAAGACGTATCAGCTCCGGGGCCGGTGTTGTTGCCCTCGATGAAGCTGCCCGTGAAGGTTGACTCGGAAGCCACCAACCAGCCAAGAGCGGCAATGTGAGCGTCTAGGTACGAGTTGACAAAGGCGACCTTGGCGTTGGTAGAGTAGTCTCGTCCGAGGTAGGTGCTCTTCTTGGGGAGGGAAGCGCTCGCGGGCACAACAGCGCAGAGATCGAAGACAAACTGAGAGCCGCCATAAGAAGACTGGTACTTGTGCGCAGCGATGGTCTGTCCAGTGGTGGTTCCATCAGTCACGATGACCGAGTTGTAGATGTAACCAGCACCTTGGCCCCAAACAAAGTCAGTCGTGCCCTCAATGCGACCGCCGCTGAAGTACACGTTGCCATAGTCGAGATACAGCGTGCCCTGGCTGGACAGGATGTTGCAGCCGTAGAAGGCCACTTTCTGGCCCTTGGCGTAGATGGCGAGGGCGACGTAGTTCGCCTGCGGGCTGTACGTGTTGACGAAGTTGATGTTGTAAAACGCCGTCAGCTTGGTCTCGTACTTGGAAGCGCTGAACGTGGCCGTCGTGCTGGAGCCGCCTAAGGCGGAGGAGCGGCCGTTGGAGTTCTGGATGGTGACCTTGTTGGAGGACGAGGACGTCGGATCCGAGGACTCGCCGCGGAAGATGACGGGGCTGACGCGGGAAACGGTCGGCTGCTCGTTGTATGTGCCGGCCAGGATGTAGATGTACTGGGTGCTGGAGTCCGCAGGCAGAGCGGCGATGGCGGCGCTGATGCTGGTGTACTGGGCGCACGCGTTGCTTGCAGGGCCGACGACAAGAGCGGTGCTAGGCATTGACGCGGGAACACATGATGCGGTTGCTGACGCGGAGCTGGTAGTGGCCAGGCCTGAGGACGTAGCAGTGGTCGAGATGCTGGTCTCGGTGGTTGCCGATGTGCTAGACGAGCCGGTGCTGGAGGATGCAGTCGAGGAAACATCGGTGGACGACGATCCGCTGGTCGATGAGACATCTGTGCTTGAGGAGCCGGTGGATGAAGCGGTGGATGAAGCTCCGCCGGTGCTTGAAGAAGATCCAGTGGATGAGGCCTCAGTGCTAGATGACCCAGTAGAAGACGCTCCAGTGCTAGCAGAAGAATCAGTGCTAGAAGAGGACACAGTGCTAGAAGATGCAGTCGACGACACCTGACTGCTCACACTCGTGCTAGCAGTAGAAGAAGTCGCCGAGCTCGACGTAGAAGCACTCGTCGTGGTCGAAGTAGACGCAGACAGGGCATTCTTGGCGTTGCTAGCCTTGATGGCACTCAGAACGCCAGAGTCGATCCAGTCCACATTGGCAGCCGCCACTGAAGGATACACCAGGCTGAAGAACTTGGTAATGTCATACGTCGACAAGGCAGAAACATCAGTAACCGAGGTCACGTACGACGCACGCGCAGCAGCGTTCTGGGCGTAGCTGCCTGCGCCGCTTGTGCCGTACTCAAGGTACTGGTTGGTCGTGCCTTGTGTCAGCGCATCGACGTGGACACCAGACGCCGCAATGAAGCCGGCGAGGCTGGTGCTTCGATACAAGACAACGGAGCCTGTGCCGGGCGTGGAAGAGAGGAAGATGTTCTTGGTTGTGGTTCCATCCTTCTGGATCACCTTGCAGTCATCGTAGACGATTGTCGAGTTGTAGAGGATGCTGTTGACCGCGTAGCCCTTGTTGTAGACCAAGTTACCGTTGGTGCTCGTGATGGTGATTGTCGATCCGAAGATGTACAGCGACGGGTACGAGTAGAAGACCTTGTCCGACGCCTCGATGTACGAGTTGGCAATGAGGCCGGCGGCGAGGTTTCCAGTGACGGCGTAGACGCCGGCCGCGACGAAGCTGCAGCCGTAAAAGGCATTCTTGGCACCTTGCAGGGACACGATGCCCGTGCTGGAAGCAGAGTTGGAGTTGACAAAGTTGAGGTTCTGCCAGGTGGATCCCTTGCCGTTGCCGTTGGGGAAGGTCAGAGGCCGCGAGGAGCCGCCGCCGTTGGTGACGGTGACCTTGTTGGAGGCGTACGAGTTGGCGTCGCGCTTGCTGGCGCCGGAGCTCGTCTGGCCGATGACGGTGACGGTGGCGGTGGCGGCGACGGAGATGGCCTCGGTGTAGGTGCCGGCCAGGACGGTGACGGTGGGGATCGAGTTGGCCTGGGCGTAGGAGATGGCCGAGCCGATGACGGTGTAGTCTCCGCTGCCGTCAGTGGCGACGGTGACAGCTGAACCACGGTTAGTCGATGTCTGTGGCGTGGGTGAGGATGAAGTGGTGGTCTGTGTAGAGGGCGTGGAGGAGGGTGAAGAGGTTGTCAGGGTGGAGGTTGATGCAGAGGAGGTTCCGGTGGTGGACGCGGTTGACTGGGTGCTTTCCGAGGTGGCAGTGGTTCCAGTTGTGGCGGAGGAGGTGGAGGATCCGGTTGAAGAGCCAGACACTGTCGAGGACGATGCTGTCGAAGACGAAGACTCTGTACCAGACGTTGATGTCCCAGTCACAGATCCAGAGGTCTCTGTCGAAGACGTGGATAACCCTGTCGAGGACCCAGACTCGGTCACGGACGTGGATGTCCCCGTCGAGGAGGATCCAGACAACCCTGCCGCAAACGCAGACTCTGTCGAGGATCCAGTCTCAGTCACGGAACCAGAAGAATCCGTCTGAGTCGTGGAATCCGTAGAGGACGCCGAAGTGGTTGAGGACTCATCGGTAGTGGCCAAGCTGGAATCACTGGTAGTCTCAGAGATGCTGACTGATCCGGTCGAGACAGTTGTCTCAGTCGTCTCAGTCAAGTCGCTCACAGTCGTCTGGGTAGTCTCAGTCGACTCCGTAGACGTCGCCTGAGCATCCGTCGACTCGGAAGCAGTCTGTCCATCCGTCGAGGTCGTCGACACCGAGACGGCAGTCTCAACCAAATCCAAAGAAACACTGGAGGAGGCCAGTTCCTGGGACGAGGCCGAAGTCTCGGTAGCGAACGACGAGGTGGTTTCGGGGTCAAGATGAAAAACAAAAACTGAAGGAGTGGCGGGCTGTTTGGCAGGGCAGGCAAGGGGCTGAAAACGACGAAAGAGTGAGTCCGAACCTGTTTGAGCGTTGACGGCACTCCCGGCGCAGAGGCCGAGGAGGAGCCATGGCGATATTCTGGCCATTGCTGCTCAAGAAACCCTGCTTTGCTGCCTCTGGGTGGGAGAAGAGTCGGGGAGACGCGCAGCGCAGGGTTGCAGCAACAAGAAGATAAAAGCAACACGACCGCTGATGCTGACTGATCAGTTAGCTGGGCGTGTGTGTGATGCAGGCGGACACAGAGCAAAGGGAACAGAGGTCCTGGGTCCCAGAATTAAACCGGGGTCCCAGGTTGATAAAGGACTGTCACCGACGCCTCTTTCGTGTCATGAGGCGCCAGTCGAACGCATCATCTCGTCGACGACAGGTCCTAGAGGCTGGAGGCCAGACCCAGGGTCGTCGATCCAGACTATCGGTATTCCCATGCTGGCCCCTCCCGCCGAAGCCGAATGGGGTCACTGTCGACATGTCCCGTGCCGAGTTTCCTGGGTCTCGACAACCAGTCGACAACCGGTCGACAGCCGCACAGGTAATTCTGGCTTGAAAGGGGTCCTCCGGCCCGTCCATCTGGCAGGCGGCACGTCCGGAGACGGCTGCCAGTTCCCAGGCCCAAAGCTCTTTAGCCTCATCGTTTCAGCTTCCACCAAGGCTTTCCCGCTAGATTCAAGCTTCGGTGCCATGTGTTGGCCATGGTAGGGTCCCCCGGGAGGGCATTTATCCACCAATCCCAGCGCGCGCCGTTGCTCTGGGAATCGAGCAGTCAAGCTTTGCCATGAAAACACCATGCCCATTTTAGAAAGGCCATGCTCGTATCGGGTTGACGCCCGACGACTACTGGTTCGGTGCATGGCTGGATGCAGGGTCCTACCGAAAAGAGCCCGTCCGGCCACAGTCTGGACTGGCCCTATCTATCATGGCGTAGAGATTCGAACCTGTCACGCCTGATAGCTGCAGTTTTCTCGCCTGCGGTCGGCAAATTCCGGCCAGAGTCATTCAACGAGGACATTGCATCAGTATCCATGGCGGTGACAGTTTGGCCGCGTCTTGATTGAATGCTGAATCACAGAGGCCGTCTACGCTGTCTGTCCGTCCGTCCGCACGCAGCACACCCCTCCTCTAAAAACACCACGCTCCTGCCTCCCCCCTACTGTCGCCGATATTCGGACTGGCTTCCATTTAGTCCAAGCAAGCGCGCGCGGTGTGGATTTTTCCTGAGCGCGAAATGTCATCAACGCCCTGATAGGCCTCGCAAGTTCGACAAGGCGGCCAACCGCTTGCCACGCAATCGCATCCCGCCACCTCGTCACAATCGCGCCGTAAATGGCTGCAGCGTGCGACTACTGAATTTTGAGTCTCCGCCGCTTGTCCGCAACGAGTCGTTGCGCCCGGTGAGCAAGATTCGCCGTGGATTATCCGCCATCTAGTCTTCGGAGCCGAGCCATGTCTGAGGTTAGCCTCTATTTCCGTGCGACCCCCACTGCACCACCGCCCAATATTAAGCACGAGTCGGTCCAATCTTGTCCCTCTGGGGAGTCATTGCCAACTCACCAAGTAGTGGCTTTTGGCTTTTTCAGCCCTTTATGGGTACTACTTCACGCGCCGGCTAACAAGTGTCCGCCCCGGTTGCCCCTGGCTAGATCATTTCTTCTTTTTCAGCTCCGAGCCTACATTACACGCCATGCGCGATCGGAGTCGCCTTTCGAGCTTGCAACGCCACACTCTACTCCTAATTTGACAGGAACCCGTCGGGCTTTCTTAAGCATCGGCTCGCTTGGGCCGCTTACGGAGGCGAGATGCAGGTCTTTTCCGTGGTCAAGTGCTCCTGAGCAGACAAACTACCCTACGGCCAAATTCAAATGTTGAAAAAAAAAATTGAAAATAGAATGCATCTGTAGGGTCTTGCAGAAATGTGCCAATGATGTAGAAACTTGTTAGCCAGTGTCAAGTTTTCTAGACTTGGTTCATTTACCCTCTTTTCCATCTCCAATTAGCAAGTACCTGAAGCTCGCACATTTTGATGCTCCTGTGGCGCGCTGACATTCAGGCTTTCCCACTTGTCCACAACACGTGTTTTCTTTTCTATCTAGCTTACCACTAAAGAAGTGTTCAATCTAGGGAGAAGCCACAGTGGATAGCTGGAAAGAACCGGACTCAAACGTGTCAAAACCTCTTCTTACTGCCAAAGTGAAGTCCTTGCTGCACTCTGAGCTGCCACTGAACGATGCCGTGAAAAATCGCCAAGAGATCTTGGCCCCTGATCTCCCACTAGGTCTGAGACAGACCCCATGTTTGTGGCCTTATGTATCTTCGACAAGACACTGCTACATAAGCAGGGTTTGGACGCAAGCATCCTGACGGAGCCGACTGCTGAGCAGACGCACACACGCGGACAAACATCCCATCACAGGCGCCAGACGAGTGGGATCGAAGCTGTTGCTACGAAGGCTGCTTCAGGTCAAAAATGCCAACGGACTTCCGGCAATTTGCTATGGACCGCACGAGGGCGCAGTCATACAACTGGTCGATGTGTTGAAGTTCAATTGAGGCGTATCGCATCACGTCGTGCTTCTCAGGGCTCAGACATGTCAAACTACGATGCCGCACAAAAGGGGACCGACGGTTCTTTCTGCCACTGGTACATTGGGCTCGCGAAGGACTCATTCAGGGGCTTGGGTTCGGGAACAGTGATTCGGTTGGGCATGAGTGTGGTGCTATTGGTCTCAGATACTTATCCACATACGGTCACAAGCCCTCGTAGCAACGAGTACCACTTGTGCATCGAAGTAGGCGACGTTCGGTAGCGTCTCCCCATACTTCCGATACGATCATCGCGTCCACACCTCTATCTAGAGGAAATCGAAAGGTGCGCCGGCCTAGAAAGAGACTATAGTTAAAGTTCCTCACACCGAACAGCGAAGTCATCTATCCTGTCAAGAGCAACTGAAAACAGGATTACCGCTCCCGCGACGACAAACTTCGCGAGCCTGCCACGAGGCCACTGTCCCAAGCCTGCGTAGAAATATAAGCTTAGAAGGCCCAGGGCACGTCCTTGTAGTCGACATCGCGGTCCGGGAACCCCCCAAACTTCATCATAAACGAACCCAGCGTCTCCTCGTCTTTGCCGCCCCAGTAATGGTTCACAAAGTTGTTCATCATGTCCGTGCCGTTGAGGAGCGCGCCGCTGCTCCAGAGCCTCCCGTCCCTCACCCATCGCTTCTCCACCCAATTCGTATCGGGCGTCTGCGCGCGGAACAAGCCAAGGAGGCCCCGCGGCCCAGTGGCCGTCATGCCCTTGAGGCAACCGGCCATTCGGGGCACATCGATGCCGCCACAGATGGAGAGGAAGGCTGTGCACTCGTCGAATGCCTTGCGGACATACGCAAGCTCGGTTTCGTTGGGCTCGTAGCCCCCGGTGTGAGCGCCCATGAGGCAAATGTCCAACTTGGGGGCCGTCTCAAAGGAGTGCTGAGCACGTCGTCATCAGCGCCGTCCCCGAAGTGCAAGCTGCCAATGCTATTCGCCAAGCAGCTACCAGACTTACTGTAGGCAGGATACTCATCCCGCTTGTGAGACGACTGTGTTTTTCTGGGCCGTCCTGGCTGATCCAGTGGATCTCAATGGCGAGCGATTGAGCCTTGAAGTGCGGAGGGACACCTTCGTCCGGCAGCGTATTCACGAATTCCGTGTCCAAGGAATGCAGCGCGTCAACTGGTGCCACATCGAGGACTTCAGTGACTCTACTTAAAGTTAGTAGAGGTCAATTACCCTAACCGGGCAGAATCGTACGAACGAGTTCATGAGGATTACGCCCACGTGGATGGGTCGACCCGGGTTGGAAAGGTTCAGGCCAGTCATGGTCGTGTATAGGTCAAGGTCGTGGACAATAGTTTGAATTCAAATGCCGGCAAGGTTGATCTGGATTCAGAACTCTTTTTGATTCCTGGAGCGCGATCGTATCTTTATATCATTCTTCGTTGATGTGGCATTGGATGCCGATGTCTTTCGGATACAACGGGTAGTTCTGAGGCCGTGTAAGCCCGAACCGCGCCGGTCCGTCATAAATAGCTCCCGAACGGCCTCGGCATAGGATGCATATTCTCCCCAATCAAGGCTAATGAGACGCAAGTGAAGGCATAAAAATGAGTTAATATATACCATCGCACCCTGGTTACTAAGGGGTCTAGACGGGTTGCGATTCTTCCGAAGCAACACAGACACGACCAGAGCCGGATCTACAAATCAGCAACGCTGTCTCATCCCTACACCTTACTGCTGGATCGCGGATCTAGGGCGCGGCTGCTACTATCACAAGTTCAAAAACACAGTTTTCTTCCATAATTCAAGCATCTTGTAAACCCAATGCTTCCACGGTTGCCTGATATCAGTTTTTCTGGCCCTTTGAGTCAGAAAGCCCCTACGCCTTACAGTTCAAAAATACTGAATCCATTCACTCAATATGCTGCTATGCCTCCGCCGCAGCTTGTAGATGACTCAACCAAGTTGGCCCTGGAATTGCTGCTTCGGGATCTTTTTGAAGACCTATGGACATCTAGCCTGGAATGACCGTATTCTCTTGCTCAGCCCACTCTCCAATATCTATGGACTCACTATAATGATATCCGATCCTTTTAATTTAGACACACTGGTAGCTTGCTTGATCATATACCTAGGGCAGACCGTTACTACTGAGAGGGCGGCTGGCTCTGGGGCGCGGTTGCTACTATCACGAGTTCAAAAAACGCAATTTCTTTCTACAATTTAAGCATTTTCAAAGACCCGATACTTCCACGGTGGGTAGACCGTTACACTACTGGAGTATTGGCTCGTCTTGATGGGACTACGAGAGCTGCGTCCCGTATCAGTCATATTCACTGCGATACATGTCTGATGCATGATTAGCCCACGGGTCGTTGCACAGGAGGATCATCGTTGATGCCGGCGCGGTTGTCTGGACTTTTGACCGTCTGGCTTGTACCTGTGAGACCTACTAATGGCTGACCTGCTCCTGTCTGGTTGGCCACTATATATCTGTGTATTCCTGCAAGATCTCAAGTAATAAGTCGACATCTGTGCTCGGTATTTCGTGATGACGGAGATGGTAGAGATGTAACAAATCCGCTGATGAAGCTGAGTTTGCTGCTCCGAGGTACAGCGGCCCTGGTACAGTTACTGAACCAGCTTAACCTCTACTTATGTACCCTTAAGTATACAGTTAGAAATTATTACTATAAAGCAGGTTAAATATACAATAGATAGTTTACAGTCTTTACTATCCTAACAGAAGTTATTAATGGCAGCCAGGATAATTTCCGCCTCAGCGAGCCTGGTCTTCTTTAGTAACAACTCTTCCATGGCTTGTTGAACGTTGGATCGACCAGTTGTATAATGCAATGCCAAAAGCATCAGGCATTAAGCATTTTGACATTTGCGACTGGGATGAGCCTGCGATAGTGATAGAGGTAACGTGGTTATTCTGTCTTGTAGAAATGACGATAGTGGATGGTGACCCCAGGAAAGCAGGGATAGTGCCGGTAGCGACTGATTGATTGCCATTATGATCACTATCACGTAGTGCATTCTTAGAATCGCCATGAACTAAGACCGCTATCTGAAATAAACGCCTACAAGTAAATCAGAGCATGACACCGTCAAGCTCAACGAGGATAATCTTCAAGCCTACCCGAGAGACGGGAACGCTTCAACACGCCGAAACGACAGGAGGGACGGGGTGATTGCATCCTTCAATGCAAAACATGAGCCATGTCGCGCAGTCGTCAATCTGAGACTGAATCGAGTCGCGGATCGAGATTAGTGGCCTGCTTGGTAGGCCAAGCCGGGCGCACAACTAGTTTTCCTTGATCTCCGTCTTAGCGTGTGGGCGGTACTAATTACCCAAATCGGACACCTCTCCGGGTCGTGAACTTGGTTCGCATCCCAAGTCAGTACTAACTACTGCGAGTCGATACGGCAATAGTGCCATCGTTGGATCGGATGATTGCGCGCATTGCCGTTGGCACATCCATGAACCCCTGGTTGGCCATGCTACCGTAGCGACTCAACAAATTGGCACAGAATCCTTCGGCGCTAGTGCGGGCTTGGCATACCGATTACGCTACCACCGTAATTTAGCTGTAGGTCAGTTCTAACCTCCATTCTTACACTCTTGTACACCCACCTACTTACAAGACCCTAATTTCTCGACGAAAATAGCTACAGCCAGCTTCCTAGACATTATATATATGTTCCTTAGTGTTTTCCCTGTTTTTAAGGCCCCTAGACTGACTAATCAGATGTAATAGATGACTTTAAGACTATAGCTTGCTTTAAGCTTAGATAGACCTACTGACTCTAGTACTAATAGCCCTTAAGCCTAGGGGTTAGGATAAGGATATCCCTAGTAAAAGAAGGTATATATTACGGGTGGGTGAGGGAGGCTAGTAGGCTAGCCGTTGAAGATATTGTTAGGGTGGGTATAGTAGTGTTGTATAAGCTGGAGTAGTATAGTAATAAGTAGAGGAAGATAGACTAGCGCCTAGGTTTAGAATGAGAATAGCAGGAAGGCATTGTATTTTTCTGGTAGGAAGATAATGCTGTAGATACTCCTTAAGATACTAATTCTAATAATATTACTCATTTGGATCTATAAGCTCTTCTTCCCTATTAAATTATACTTTAAACTCAGCTAGCTATCTAATAAGCTCTATCTTCTTACCTAATGTTAGAAGCTTATATAATTATAGCTTTTACTTTAGCTATACTACTATTTAACTATAATACTTTATATATATAAGGAACTTATCTTCTTCCCCTATTATAAACTCTTCCTTATCTAAACTAGAGTCTATAATATCCTCTAGATCTATAGTAATATCCTTAGCTAAATTCCACCCTATAAAGTTAATCTAATCCTCTAGGATATCCTTAATAGAAATAAGGGTATCTTAAGAGCTATCTAGCTATATACTAATACTATAATCTAGGAATACTTTTTCTACTATTCGAGGGTGTTATTTTAGATGTTTAATAGCTTATCTAACTACCTATATAATTATTATATGTTTATTACTAATAGACTAGGTTATATTAATCCTATGTATACTTTCTAGGTACTCTATATACTTATCTGTTACTTCCTAAAGGAACTATTTAAAAGGGCAGTTAATTATAGTATCTAGAGGCTATATAAGACTTATATATCCTCCTAGAATTATTATAAGAGTAACATTTAAATCCTTTAGTTACTACTTAATTAATAGGGTTTTATAGAATATTACTAAGTCTATAATTAAGAGAATCTCTTTATTATTCTCTATTGAAAGTTTAGTAATCTTATTATTAATCTATTAGGAGAAAAGGTATTTATTATTATAGGCTATATTATTAAACTCTATGTTAATATCCAGATAATAGAAATACTTTTCCTTTTTATAGATTTAACTATTCTCTTTAGTAGGTTTTCTATAAAAAATAATAGTTAGCTAAATCCTATATTCTCTATCTATAAAGATATATAAAATTAAAGTTACTTACCTTTTATTCTATCTACTCTAGTCTATTTTAGCGCTAATTATCATACTACCCTTCTCTTCCTAGGTAGATCTATTAAGGTACTTAAATAGGATTAGTATTTTATCTAGGTTAAGTATATAGCTCTTTTTAAATCTATACATTAGTAAGTTAACGATAGATAAAAATAAAGGAGGCTAGTATTAATAGAGAGAGACTTTTCTAATGAATTATAGGAAATTATTAATAATATTAATATATTCCTCTGGTCGCTTAGAAGCTTGTTTTATAACTTAGCATTTAATGATGTTATAATGCTATAAAAAGCTATACTACTAGCCGTTAGAGAAGATAAATAGTATCTAAGCTTTAGGATATAATAAGGGATAGTAGTAATAGGCTAGTATTTAGAACTAGGATATTATAATAACCTGACCTAGCTCTCTAGCCTCTTTGAAGAGTAAATAGAGTAGGTTTTCAAGAAGGGGCTACTAGGGTATATACTGCTGAGTCTAAACATTCTCAAGAGGTATCTCTTAAGCCTTCTACCAGTTAGTAATTGTATACTTTAGTATCTAGAAGTTAAGGCTTATGTTAGCTATAGTTAGATTAACCTATCTATAAGGCTACTTAATACAGTAGTATATTATCTATAAAATAACCTCTTCTTTTTACTACTTTATATATAATCTTTTAGTCTACTTAATAGGTACCTTTATCTTATAAACTTAGTCTTTAAAAGACTTAGGCTTTAGATTAAGCTTAGCTCTCTTCTACTTTATATTAGTATCTAATTCTAGTAATAGTAGTATAATAAGGAAGAGTATAATAGTAATAACTTTACATTAGTATAAATATAATATAATTTAGTAAGAGGAATATAGTATCTTATAATATATATATTAAGGATAATATTTATAGTAAGGAGTAAAGAAGTAAGATAGG
Source organism: Neonectria ditissima (assembly GCA_001305505.1). Lineage (NCBI taxonomy): Eukaryota > Fungi > Ascomycota > Sordariomycetes > Hypocreales > Nectriaceae > Neonectria > Neonectria ditissima. The sequence goes on from LDPL01000014.1 coordinate 351,663, forward strand.
CTACTAGATTACTATAAGGTCACTATAGTAAAGGTACAATAGTACTATAATATATATTAATCTCTAATCTCCCTATTCTTCCTAGTTATCTAAGCTCCTTTTATCCCTTTCTACTCTAGTTATCTAGAGTAGAATAATATATACTAGTGACATTCGATCAGTATAGTCACTCTAAGACTATAGTAGCTCTATTGCTTCTACTCTAAGACTATAGTACCTTATAGCTCTACTTCTAGCGTTATAGTGTTAATAATACTTTAGCGTATAATAGAGCCTCCCTACTTATAAAGGCCTATCCTTAGGCCTTTAATCTTCCAGTAAGGTAGCTATAAATATAGTTATTAATGAATTATTAATAACTAATATATAACTATTATATTATTCCTTAGCCTATTATAGTTGCCTAATTAGGTAGTAAGATAGTATTAACCTAGCTGTAATTAGTTATAGAGATACTAGGTATAATATAGTCCTATAATACATTTTAGTCTAAGTCTATTAGCTAAGCCTAATTAGGCTACTAAGCTAAAATCACTTAATTGTAAGTAGCTATAGAGGAATTCAGTAATAATATTAATTAATAGGGTATTTATTCTTAATCTAGTAGCTTTACTTAATTTAATAGTAAGGTAGAGCTAACTTAGCTATAAGTAGTTATAGGGATCTTAGTAATAATATTAACAATTAGGGTATTATTCCTAGTCTCTAGCTATTACTAAAATAAGTAGTAAGATTACTCTGACTAAGCTAGAAGTAAGGTATATATTTGGTTGTAAATAGTAGTATTGTTTTTCTACTTACTAGATTAGGTTATCTATTGGGTTATAAATAGTAGTATTATATTTCTATTACTAAATTAGGTTAGAATAATTATAGTATAGTAGCTATAAATAGGATTATTATTTAAGCTATATTTATTACTATTAGTTATAGCTAACTAGCTATAGGTTCATAGGGTATTTAAAGATTTAGCTAGTCCTTAATTTCCTTACTTTTCCTTTATTATTACTATTACTATCTTTATAGGTAACTTTCCAGCCTAGCTCTAAGGCTAGCTTTACTATAAGATTACTACTAATATACTATAGTTTCTCTCTCTCTCTCTCTCTCTCTCTCTCTTAATCTCTTATAATATCTCTATAAGTCTCCTATACTTCTAGTAGCTTTCCTAGTTTACTACTAATATTATATAACTTAGCTACTATTACTATTACCTTAATACTACTACCTACTAGTATCTAGGGAAGACTATCTAAACTAAGGGTAATAATACTACTATAGAGGCCCTAACCTCCTATACTCCTATATCTAGCTATAAGTATACTATAACTTTACTAGTAGTCTATCTACTAACTCTTTAGTATAACTATCTCTTCTAAGTATACCTATTATATAAAGAATAGGAAGCTATATAAGCTAGTAAGTTACTTTACCTTTTACTTACTTATACCTATAGTATAATTAACTTATTATAACTTAGCTTATTTATACTAATTAGCTAGTTTTAGCTTAACTCTTTATAGTACTTACTAGTAAGAGTCTCCTAGAGACTAAAGCTAAGTACTAGGACCTTATAGTAAGTTATTTATTAATCCTCTTATACTTTTACTACTAACTTACTAAGGTTTAAGCTATATAGGCTATATATATCCCTACTTTATACTTACTCTACTAGCTTAAGTTTAGGGATAAGAATACCTAGGCTTATACTACTACTATTAATACTACTACTACTACTACCTATACTATTAGTAAAGTAATAGTATATATATAGCTCCTAGAGTTAACCTAGCTGTAGGTATAGCTAGATATTACTAATACCCTCTATAATATTATAGAGAACCTAGCCTATAGTACCCCTAATATAGTCTTACTACTACTTTATATAGGGCTTAACTTAGTCCCTTAGGACCTTAATCTAGCTAATAATAATAATAAGGAAGAGTAATAGGGGTATTACTAGGGGGTTACTAGTAGTATATAGTAGGTTTACTAATTATTTTTTAGAGTTCTTAACCTAGTTTAGTATAACTAAGGATAGCTAGTATACTTCTTCTCTACCCTTTAGGTATTTTTTAGAATTAATCTAATTTATATATTAGACCTATTATCTTACTATCTTACTATAAATTTACTACTTATACTTTATAATAAAGTTCTTATCTATAAAGTCTTTATAGTTAACCTATAAACTCTCTATATTATTATAGTCTTCCTATTTAATAAGATATTACTAGTTACTCTTAGATCCTTTATATATAATAATATATTTAATAATATAGATATTATTAGTAATAAAGGGGTTATCTTACTACTATATTACTTCTAGTTTATTACTCTTCTATTTCTCTAGGTTTAAGATATAGAAGATATTATATATCTATAATTATAGTAAAAGCTTAAGCTTATAGGTAAAATAATTATTAAGGACAGTATTTACAGTAGGGAGTAAAGAAGTAAGATAGACTATTAGATTACTATAAGGTTACTATAGTAAAGGTATAATAGTACTATAATATATATTAATCTCTAATCTCCCTATTCTTCCTAGTCATCTAAGCTCCTTTTATCCCTTTCTACTCTAGTCGTCCAGAGTAGGGTAATATACACTAGTAATACCTAATTAGTATAGTCGCTCTAAGACTATAGTAGCTCTATTACTTCTACTCTAAGACTATAGTACCTTATGGCTCTACTTCTAGTATTATAGTATTAATAACACTTTAGTATATAATAGAGCCTCCCTACTTACAAAGGCCTATCCTTAGGCCTTTAATCTTCTAGTGAGGTAGCTGTAAATATAGTTATCAGTGAATTATTAATAACTAATATGTAATTATAGTGTTATTTCTTAGCCTATTATAGTTACCTAATTAAGTGGTAAGATAGTACTAATTTAGCTGTAATTAGTTATAGAGATACTAGGTATAATATAGTCCTATAATATATTTAGTCTAAGTCTATTAGCTAAGCTTAACTAGGCTACTAAGCTGAAATCACTTAATTGTAAGTAGCTATAGAGGAATTTAGTAATAATATTAATTAATAGGGTATTTATTCTTAATCTAGTAGCTTTACTTAATTCGGCGGTAAGGTAGAGCTAACTTAGCTGTAAGTAGTTATAGGGATCTTAGTAATAATATTAATAATTAGGGTATTATTCCTAGTCTCTAGCTATTACTAAAATAGGTAGTAAGGTTACTCTAACTAAGCTAGAAGTAAGGTATATATTTAGTCGTAAATAGTAGTATTATTTTTCTACTCACTGGATTAAGCTATCCGTTAGGTTATAAATAGTAGCATTATATTTCTATTACTAAATTAGGTCAGAATAATCATAGTATAGCAGCTGTAAATAGGATTGTTATTTAAGCTGTATTTATTACTATTAGTTACAGCTAACTAGCTATAGGTTCATAGGGTATTTAAAGACTTAACTAGTCCCTAATTTCCCTGCTTTTCCTTCCTTTATTATTACTATTACCTTCTTCGTAGGTAACTTTCTAGCCTAGCTCTAAGGCTAGCTTTACTATAAGATTACTACTAATAAGCTATAGCCTCTCTCTCTCTCTCTCTCTCTCTCTTAATCTCTTATTATATCTCTATAAGTCTCTTATACCTCTAGTAGCCTTCCTAGTTTACTACTAATATTATATAACTTAGCTACTACTACTATTACCTTAATACTACTACCTACTAGTACCTAGGGAAGACTATCTGAACTAAGGGTAGTAATATTACTATAGAGGCCCTAACTTCCTATACTCCTATCTCTAGCTATAAGTTTACTATAACTTTATTAGTAGTCTATCTACTAACTTCTAGGTATAGCTATCTCCTCTAAGTATATTTAGTATATAAAGAATAGGAAACTATATAAACTAGTAAGTTATTTTACTCTTTATTTACTTATACCTATAGTATAGTTAACTTACTATAATTTAGCTTATTTATACTAATTAGCTAGTTTTAGCTTAACTCTTTATAGTACTTACTAGTAAGAATCTCCCTAAGACTAAGGCTAAGTACTAAGACCTTATAGTAAGTTATTATTAATCTTCTTATACTTTTACTATTAACTTACTAAGGTTTAGGCTATTTAAGCTATATATATTTCTACCTTATACTTACTCTACTAACTTAAGTTTAGTAATAAGAATACCTAAGCTTATACTACTACTACTAATACTACTACTACTACTACCTATACTACTAGTAAGATAGTAGTATATATATAGCTCCTAGAGCTAACCTAGCTGTAGGTATAGCTAGATATTACTAATACCCTCTATAATATTATAGAGAACCTTACCTATAGTGTCTCTAGTATAGCCTTACTACTGTTTTATATAGGGCTTAACTTAGTCCCTTAGGATCTTAACCTAGCTAATAATAATAATAAGAAGGAGTAATAGAGGATATTACTAGGGGGCTACTAGTAATATATAGTAGGTTTACTACTTATTTTTAGAGTTCTTAACCTAGTCTAATATAACTAAGGGTAGTTAGTATACCTCCTCTCTACCTTTTAAGCATTTTTTAGAATTAACCTAATTTATATATTAGATCTATTATCTTATTATCTTACTATAAATTTACTACTTATACTCTATAATAAAGTTCTTATCTATAAAGTCTTTATAGTTAACCTATAAACTCTCTATATTATTATAGTCTTTTTATTTAATAAGATATTACTAGTTACTCTTAGATCCTTTATATATAATAATACGTTTAATAATATAGATATTATTAGTAATAAAGGGATTATCTTATTACTATATTACTTCTAGTTTATTACCCTTCTATTTCTCTAGGTTTAAGATATAGAAGATATTATATATCTATAATTATAGTAGAAGCTTAAGCTTATAGGTAAGATAATAGTCTCTAATATATCTAGTTATCTAGTAGGGTCCTATATACTTATCTACTAACTTCTTACTAGATTACTAGATCTTAATATTCTTTATAGATAGTAGGACTAAGTCTCCTATATTAAATAATATTAGTTCTCTCTTATAGTTATACTAGGTAGCCTAATATTTATAAATATTACTAAGTAGCTTCTATATTACTTTATAATACTAGTAAAGTAGGATACTTTATAACTTAGCTAGAGTACTAACTATTAGTAAGGGTTCCTCTATATAGTTTAGTCCTTAAAGGGTAAATCCTTATAGGTATTCTACTAGGCTCTTACTAATAGATAAGTACTTACTTATATTATAGGTATACTAGGCTAATAGGAGTATATTAATCTAATTAGTCTATTCCTAATTATAAAAATACTATATATAGTACTTAAGGGTTTAATTAAGCCTCTCTATTTAACTATCTATTTAGGGGTAGAATATAGTACTAAGTAGCTACTTAGTTATAAGTAGGTTATAGAATATTCTCTAGTACTTAGATATAAAGAGGGAGCTATAATTAGTAATAATCCCTTTAGGTAATCTATAGTCTTAGAAGACTCTCTTAAGGAATAAGATTACTAGTCCTTTAGTAGTAAGTTACTTTAAAGTTAGTATAAATAGGGAGTATTTTATAAATTAGTTAATAATAACTAAGATACTATTAGAAATATAGCCTTTTTCCTATATAATAGGGGGTAAGTTAGTAATAAAGTCTATTAAGATTTCTTCCTATAGTTAAATTAGTACTAGGAGTAAAGTAAGATAGCTATAAGGTTAATATAGCTAGGGCTTAGTCTACTAGTAAGTTATATAGATTTAAATATAATCTTTTATATCTTTCTTTATTAAGGGCTAGTAGTACTATACCTATAGCCTTCTAAGACTCTTACTAACTCCCTAGTATCCTATAGTAGGATTATTATATATTAGTATTAATAATTCTATATATATACTAGGGGGAATATAGATCCTTTAGCTATAATAAAGTAAGCTATTCTTACTAATAGACTATTTAGCCCCTTACTTCTTTATAAGCTTCTTTACTATAGTCTTATAGTAAATTATCTATAACTTCTCCTAACAAAAGGAATCTACTTCTTAAGCATTTTATATAACTATAGCTAAGGAAATCTCTATTCTTAGCTTATTAGCTCTCTTAAGATAAAGGTCTACTAACCTTACTATAAGACTACCTCTAGGGCTCTATAAGATTACTACTATATATACTAATATAAAACTATAGGTAGATTCACCTCCTCTAAGAGGATTATCTACCTAAGTAACTAGTAATCTATAGTTAGGGCCTACTTTAGGAGCTACTATACTACTACTATACTACTCTCTAGTATTAAAAGTAAAACTTATATCTAGTATTTTATAGTTAGGGCCTACTTTAGGAGCTACCTTACTACTACTCTCCTACCTTTTAGCTTTAAATCTACTAAGAAATAGTAGTAAAGTAACTATCTAAGCTCTATCTACTACTTTCTTATTAAAGTAGTTAGGCTGCCTTAATAGACTATTTATTAGGTTCTTTATTCTAAGCTAATAGATAATCTTAAAGTTAAAGGGGTAAAGGTTATTAAGTATAGTAACCTGCTTAGATAATAGCTTTAGCTTTATTATAAGGTATTAATAATTTAAATAGTCTATTAGAACCTTAATCTTAGTATTTATATAGGCTAAATAGTGCCTCTAAGTGTAAAAGGCCTCCTTAATAGCTAGAAGCTTAGAATTAGAGATTGAATATTATAATTCTACTCCTATTAGCTTATATAATATATATACAATAGGGTGCCAGTAGCCTTACTATAGCTATAATAAGACTATACTAATAGTATATTCTAACATATCTGTCTTAATCCTTAAAGGTACACTAGGGTTAAAGTGGGTAAGGATAGGTTCCTCTAAGAATACCTATTTTAACTGCTTAAACATATTAAACTTACAGTGATCTAGCTGGAAGGTTCTTTTATTATTATTGTATAGTAGGTCTATAAGAAGGGCTATAATTTTACTATAATTCTTAATAAAGTGTTAGTAAAATCCTATAAATCCTAGGAAAATCTAGATATCTTTTATATAGTAAGGTAATAGTTACTTTATAATATACTTAATATATTCTAGTTCTATATAGATTCCTTTAGTACTTACTATAAACCCTAGGTGTTATACACTAAAGTGTTATTAATACTATAATACTAGAAGTAGAGCTATAAGGTACTATAGTCTTAGAGTAGAAGTAATAGAGCTACTATAGTCTTAGAGTAACTATACCGATTAGGTATTACTAGTATATATTACCCTACTCTAGACGACTAGAGTAGAAAGGGATAAAAGGAGCTTAGATAACTAGGAAGAATAGGGAGGTTAGAGATTAATATACATTATAGTACTATTATACCTTTGCTATAGTAACCTTACAGTAATCTAATAGTCTATCTTACCTCTTTACTCCCTACTGTAAATACTATCCTTAATAAGTTAATCTCTCTAAACCTATAGGTATAGTAGACTATTAAGGAAGATAACTACTACTAATAACCCTCCTAGTACCCTACCTACCTCTTTAGGTTTACACCTAATAAGTAGTAGAGACCCTATGATTTTATAGACCTAAGATAGGCAACCTAAGAGTTAGATATTACTATTAAACCCTCTATTTAACTATAATCTTAACCCTCCCTCTGAGTATAATAACGCCCTTACAGAAGAGGTAGAGCTGAACCTTCATATTAAGAACCTATAGGCCTTATAGCAAATTAGCTATAAGAGATACTAGCTTAAGCTGATTAATACTAGAATCACCCCTGACTTTAACCCTAATCATAAACTACAACCTATAAAGCAAACTTACTATAAACATAATATAAACATATAGTATACCCCTAACTACAATATCAGCAAGCTTATCTTAAAGACCCCCTATTATAGTATAAAGTCTTAGACTGAATTAAGGATCTATCTTACTAATCTTAATAGCTAATTCCTTTTATATCCCTTAAGCTTCTATATAGACCTACTAAAGGTCCTACTTACTAGTAGCTATCTTAAAGGATTAGTTAAGCTATATTAGACTAGCTTCCTTAATAATAATTAATAAGGTTAAATCAATAAGATTATATAGAATAATTACCTCACTTAGGTCAAAGGGACTATTAATAATAACCCTACCTAATACCTTAAAATAACTATAAAGCTAGTATACTACTATATAAAGCTAGGCTAGACCATTAGGAACTTCCTTAACTACTATAAAGCCCTAGAAGCTAAGCTCCTAGACTAGTTACCTAATTCCTATTAAGTCTACTTAGTAATTCATTGACTTATACTTATACTATAAACCTAGGTAATTAGCTGTAAAATCCCTTTGACTTAGTAGAAGTTTATCAGCTTAGTCACCTAAGTAGAGACTATCCTTAGAAGACCTAACTCTAGTAACAGTAATATATACTCATCACCTGCTTTAAGTACTACCCCGAATAGTAACCCTACTAATATCCCTATAGCTCTATAGGCACCTTACTAGCCCTATAGAGGTATTATTATATACTATAAGTATAGAGAAGAAGGATATATCTCGATAAAATGCTTTAAGCCTAATTATAAAATATATAAGAGTAACTATTATACTATAAACTAGCATCTAGCTAGCTATAACCCTACTATACCTATAATAGCTCCTAATAATATCTAATTTATAAGCCTTAGAACCTAATAAAGATCTAACTAGACCCTATCCCTACTAATATATTAGACTATTAGAACCTAGATATATATAAGGGGCTAGTAGAAAAGACTAGAGGGAAATACCTTAGTAGATACAGGGGCTAAAGTAAACTTCCTTTACCCTTACTACTTAACTACTACTAAATAGAAGCTTATTAAACCTAGTAAAGTCTAGATTAAAGGAGTTAACTAAGAAGTCCTTAAGAACTAAAGAACCCTCTAATAACTTATAATAGTCTATAATAGTACAAGAAAGACAAGGATATATAAAGTCTACTTCTATATTACTATAATCTATTAGTATAAAGTAATCTTTAGAAACCCTTAGTTTTATAATATAGAATCCTAAGTCCTTAAGTAGAAAATAAAGACTTAGAAGTATAATATACTATAAAGTAATATTAAGGTTATTATAAAGAAGAAGGGAATATATAAGGCTACTAAAGAATATATTACTACCCTTATAATTACTAGTAACCTATTAGATATACTTACCCCTATAATACTAAAAGGAACTACTGAAGAGTTATAGTAATCTAGCAACAAGAAGCTAGTAACTAACTACCTAGAACTCTACCTAGAATTCAGAGATATCTTTAAGATAGAGAAAGTAGATCCCCTAATGCTTAAAGGATGAATATATACTATTAATATAGAGGAAGGTAAAATACTACTATAGGGACCTATCTATAGTCTTACTATAAAGGAGCTAGAAGTCCTCTAGGCTTACCTTACTAATATATTAGTAAAAGGTTAGATTAGATAGTCTATTAGCCTAGCTAGGGCCCTAATCCTATTTATCCCTAAGAAAGGAGGTAAGCTATACCTTTGTATTAACTATTATAGTCTTAATAAGATTACTAGGAAGGATAAGGCTCCTTTACCTCTAATCTATAAGATCCTAGATTAGCTTAGTAAGGTATAGATCTTTATAAAGCTAGACTTAAAGGATATATACTACTAGCTATATATCTATAAGGGAGATAAATAGAAGATAGCTTTCTACTACTACTATAGTTACTTTAAATACTTAGTTATACCCTTTAGACTAGTTAATACCCTAGTAATATTCTAAGAATATATTAATAATATCCTTATAGAGCTAATAGATATTATCTATATTATCTATCTAGATAATATCCTAATATATAGTAGTAATCCTAGTAAGTACTTATAGTATATCTATAATATCCTTACCTAGCTATAAGCTACTAGCCTATATACTAATCCTAAGAAATATAAATTTAACCTCTAATATATAGGCTTCCTAGGGTTTATAGTAAGTACTAAAGGAATCTACATAGAACTAGAATATATTAAGTATATTATAAAGTAGCTACTACCTTACTATATAAAGGATATCTAGATTTTCCTAGGATTTATAGGATTTTACTAATACTTTATTAAGAATTATAGTAAAATTATAGCCTCTCTTATAGACCTACTATATAGTAATAATAAGAGAACCTTCTAGCTAGATTACTATAAGTCTAATATATTTAAGTAGTTAAAATAGGTATTCTTAGAGGAACCTATCCTTACCTACTTTAACCCTAGTATACCTTTAAGGATTAAGATAGATATATTAGGATATACTATTAGTATAGTCCTATTATAGCTATAGTAAGGCTATTAGTATCTTGTTGTATATATATTATATAAGCTAATAGGAGTAGAATTATAATATTTAACCCCTAATTCTAAGCTTCTAGCTATTAAGGAGGCCTTTTATACTTAGAGGCACTATTTAGCCTATATAGATACCTAGATTAAGGTTCTAATAGACTATTTAAATTATTAATACCTTATAATAAAGCTAAAGCTATTATCTAAGTAGGTTACTATACTTAATAACCTTTACCCCTTTAACTTTAAGATTATCTATTAGCCTAGAGTAAAGAACCTAGTAGATAGTCTATTAAGGTAGCCTAACTACTTTAATAAGGAAGTAGTAGATAGGGCTTAGATAGCTACTTTACTACTATTTCTTAGTAGATTTAAAGCTAAAAGGTAGGAGAGTAGTAGTAAGGTAGCTCCTAAAGTAGGCCCTAACTATAAAATACTAGATATAAGTTTTACTTTTAATACTAGAGAGTAGTATAGTAATAGTATAGTAGCTCCTAAAGTAGGCCCTAACTATAGATTACTAGTTACTTAGGTAGATAATCCTCTTAGAGGAGGTAAATCTACCTATAGTTTTATATTAGTATATATAGTAGTAATCTTATAGAGCCCTAGAGGTAGTCTTATAGTAAGGTTAGTAGACCTTTACCTTAAGAGAGCTAATAAGCTAGGAATAGAGATTTCCTTAGCTATAGCTATATAAAATACTTAAGAAGTAGATTCCTTTTATTAGGAGAAGTTATAGATAATTTACTATAAGACTATAGTAAAGAAGCCTATAAAGAAGTAAAGGGCTAAATAGTCTATTAGTAAGAATAGCCTACTTTATTATAGCTAAAGGATCTATATTCCCCCTAGTATATATATAGAATTATTAATACTAATATATAATAATCCTACTATAGGATACTAAGGAGTTAGTAAGAGTCTTAGAAGGCTATAGGTATAGTACTACTAGCCCTTAATAAAGAAAGATATAAAAGATTATATTTAAATCTATATAACTTACTAGTAGACTAAGCCCTAGCTATATTAACCTTATAGCTATCTTACTTTACTCCTAGTACTAATTTAACTATAGGAAGAAATCTTAATAGACTTTATTACTAACTTACCCCCTATTATATAGGAAAAAGGCTATATTTCTAATAGTATCTTAGTTATTATTAACTAATTTATAAAATACTCCCTATTTATACTAACTTTAAAGTAACTTACTACTAAAGGACTAGTAACCTTATTCCTTAAGAGAGTCTTCTAAGACTATAGATTACCTAAAGGGATTATTACTAATTATAGCTCCCTCTTTATATCTAAGTACTAGAGAATATTCTATAACCTACTTATAACTAAGTAGCTACTTAGTACTATATTTTACCCCTAAATAGATAGTTAGATAGAGAGGCTTAATTAAACCCTTAAGTACTATATATAGTATTTTTATAATTAGGAATAGACTAATTAGATTAATATACTCCTATTAGCCTAGTATACCTATAATATAAGTAAGTACTTATCTATTAGTAAGAGCCTAGTAGAATACCTATAAGGATTTACCCCTTAAGGACTAGACTATATAGAGGAACCCTTACTAATAGTTAGTACCCTAGCTAAGTTATAAAGTATCCTACTTTACTAGTATTATAAAGTAATATAGAAGCTACTTAGTAATATTTATAAATATTAGGCTACCTAGTATAACTATAAGAGAGAACTAATATTATTTAATATAGGAGACTTAGTCCTACTATCTATAAAGAATATTAAGATCTAGTAACCTAGTAAGAAGTTAGTAGATAAGTATATAGGACCCTACTAGATAACTAGATATATTAGAGACTATTATCTTACCTATAAGCTTAAGCTTCTACTATAATTATAGATATATAATATCTTTTATATCTTAAACCTAGAGAAATAGAAGGATAATAAACTAGAAGTAATATAGTAGTAAGATAACCCCTTTATTACTAATAATATCTATATTATTAAATATATTATTATATATAAAGGATCTAAGAGTAACTAGTAATATCTTATTAAATAGGAAGGCTATAATAATATAGAGAGTTTATAGGTTAACTATAAAGACTTTATAGATAAGAACTTTATTATAGAGTATAAGTAGTAAATTTATAGTAAGGTAATAAGGTAATAGGTCTAATATATAAATTAGATTAATTCTAAAAAATACCTAAAAGGCAGGGAGGAGGTATACTAGCTACCCTTAGTTATACTAGACTAGGTTAAGAACTCTAAAAAATAATTAGTAAACCTACTATATACTACTAGTAGCCCCCTAGTAATACTCCCTATTACTCCTCCTTATTATTATTAACAGCTAGGTTAAGATCCTAAGGGACTAAGTTAGGCCCTATATAAAGTAGTAGTAAGGCTATACTAGAGATACTATAGGCTAGGTTCTCCATAATATTACAAAGGGTATTAGTAATATCTAGCTATACCTATAGCTAGGTTAGCTCTAGTAGCTATATATATACTACTACCTTACTAGTAGTATAGGTAGTAGTAGTAGTAGTATTAGTAGTAGTAGTATAAGCCTAGGTATTCTTATTACTAAACTTAAGCTAGTAAAGTAGGTATAAGGTAAGGATATATATAGCCTAAATAGCCTAAACCCTAGTAAGTTAGTAGTAAAAGTATAAGAGGACTAATAAATAACTTACTATAAGATCTTAGTATTTAGCCTTAGTCTCTAGGAGACTCTTACTAGTAAGTATAATAAAGAGTTAGACTAGAACTAGCTAGTTAGTATAAATAAGCTAAGTTATAGTAAGTTAGCTATACTATAGATATAAGTAAGTAAAGGGTAGAATAACTTACTAGCTTATATAACTTCCTATTCTTTATATAATAAGTATACTTAGAAGAGATAGTTATACTAAGGAGTTAGTAGGTAGACTACTAGTAAAGTTATAGTATACTTATAGCTAGATATAGGAGTATAGAAGGTTAAGGCCTCTATAGTAGTATTACTACCCTTAGTTTAAATAGTCTTCCTTAGATACTAGTAGGTAGTAGTATTAAGGTAATAGTAATAGTAGCTAAGTTATATAATATTAGTAGTAAACTAGGAAAGCTACTAGAGGTATAGGAGACTTATAGAGATATTATAAGAGATTAAGAGAGAGAGAGAGAGAGAGAGAGAAGCTATAGCTTATTAGTAGTAATCTTATGGTAAAGCTAGCCTTAGAGCTAGGTTGGAAAGTTACCTATAAAGATAGTAATAATAATAATGAAGGAAGGAAAAGCAGGGAAATCAGGGACTAGCTAAGTCTTTAAATACCCTATGAACCTACAGCTAGTTAGCTATAACTAACAGCAATAAATATAGCTCAAACAATAATCCTATTTATAGCTGCTGTATTATGATTATTCCAACCCAATTAGGCAATAGAAACACAATACTACTATTTACAACCTAACAGATAATCCAATCTAGTAAGCAGAAAACAATATTACTATTCACGACTAAACGTATACCTTACTTCTAGCTTAGTTAGAGTAACCTTACTGCCTATTTCAGTAATAGCTAGAGACTAGGAATAATACTCTGATTATTAATATTATTACTAAGATCCCTATAACTACTTACAGCTAGGTTAGCTCTACCTTACTACTAAATTAAGTAAAGCTACTAGATTAAGAACAAATACTATATTAATTAATATTATTACTGAATTCCTCTACAGCTACTTATAATTAAGTGATTTCAGCTTAGTAGCCTAGTTAGGCTTAGCTAATAAACTTAGACTAAATATACTATAGGACTATATTATACCTAGTATCTCTATAACTAATTACAGCTAGGTTAGTACTATTTTACCACCTAATTAGGCAACTACAATAGGCTAAGGAATAATATAATAGTTACACATTAATTAACAATTCATTAATAACCATATTTACAGCTACCTCGCTAGAAGATCAAAGGCCTAGGGATAGGCCTTTATAAGTAGAGAGGCTCTATTATATACTAAAGTATTATTAATACTATAACACTAGAAGTAGAGCCATAAGGTACTATAGTCTTAGAGTAGAAGTAACAGAGCTACTATAGTCTTAGAGTAACTATACTAATTAGGTATTACTAGTGTATATTACCCTACTCTAGACGACTAGAGTAGAAAGGGATAAAAGGAGCTTAGATGACTAGGAAGAATAGGGAGGTTAGAGATTAATATATATTATAGTACTATTATACCTTTACTATAGTAACCTTATAGTAATCTAATAGTCTATCTTATCTCTTTACTCTCTACTATAAATACTATCCTTAATACTAAGAAGCCTATATATTAAAGGTTAAATTTATATTTCTTAGGATTAGTATATAGGCTAGTAGCTTATAGCTAGATAAGAATATTATAGATATACTATAAGTACTTACTAGGATTACTACTATATATTAGGATATTATCTAGATAGATAATATAGATAATATCTATTAGCTCTATAAGGATATTATTAATATATTCTTAGAATATTACTAGGATATTAACTAGTCTAAAGGGTATAACTAAGTATTTAAAGTAAATATAGTAGTAGTAGAAAGCTGTCTTCTATTTATCTCCCTTATAGATATATAGCTAGTAGTATATATCCTTTAAGTCTAGCTTTATAAAGATCTATACCTTACTAAGCTAATCTAGAATCTTATAGATTAGAGGTAAAAGAGCCTTATCCTTCCTAGTAATCTTATTAAGACTATAATAGTTAACATAAAGGTATAGCTTACCTCCTTTCTTAGGAACAAATAGGATTAGGGCCCTAACTGGGCTAATAGACTATTATATGCTAAAGTGTTATTAACACTATAACGCCAGAAGCGGAGCTATAAGGTACTACGGTCTTAGAGCAGAAGTAACAAAGCTACTATAGTCTTAGAGTGACTACGCTGATTGGGTGTTACTAGTGTATATTACCCTACTCTAGATAACTAGAGTAGAAAGAGATAAAAGGAGCTTAGATAACTAGGAAGAATAGGGAGGTCAGAGATCAATATATATTATAGTACTATTGTACCTTTGCTATAGTAACCTTATAGTGATTTAGTAGTCTATCTTACCTCTTTACTCCCTACTGTAAATACTATCCTTAATAAGTTAATCTCTCTAAACCTATAGGTATAGTAGACTATTAAGGAAGATAACTACTACTAATAACCCTCCTAGTATACTATCTACCTCTTTAGGTTCATACCTAATAAGTAGTAGAGACCTTATGATTTTATAGACCTAAGATAGGTAACCTAAGAGTTAGATGTTACTATTAAACCCCCTATTTAACTATAATCTTAACCTTCCCTCTAAGTATAATAATACTCTTATAGAAGAGGTAGAGCTAAACCTTTATATTAAGAACCTATAGGCCTTATAGTGAATTAGCTATAAGAGATACTAGCTTAAGTTGATTAATACTAGAATTACCCCTGACTTTAACCCTAATCGCAAACTATAACCTATAAAGTAAACTCACTATAAACACAATATAAACACATAGTATACCCCTGACTATAATATTAGCAAGCTTATCTTAAAGACCCCCTATTATAGTATAAAGTCTTAGACTAAATTGAGGATCTATCTTACTGATCTTAACAGCTGATTCCTTTTGTATCCCTTGAGCTTCTATATAGACCTACTAAAGGTCCTACTTACTAGTAGCTATCTCAAAGGATCAGTTAAGCTACATTAGACTAGCTTCCTTAATAATAATTAATAAGGTTAAATCAATAAAATTACATAGAATGATTACCTTACTTAGGTTAAAGGGACTATTAATAATAACTCTACCTAATACCTTAAAACGACTGTAAAGCTAGTATACTACTATATAAAGCTAGGCTAGACTATTAGGAACTTCCTTAACTACTATAAAGCTCTAGAAGCTAAGCTCTTAGACTGGTTATCTAATTCCTATTGAGTCTACTCAGTGATTCATCGACTTATACCTATACTATAAACCTAGGTAGTTAGCTGTAAAATCCCTTTAACTTAGTAGAAGTTTATTAGCTTAGTTACCTAAGTAGAGACTATCCTTAGAAGACCTAACTCTAGTAATAGTAATATATACTTATTACCTACTTTAAGTACTACCCTAAATAGTAACCCTACTAATACCTCTATAGCTCTATAGGCACCTTACTAGCCCTATAGAGGTATTATTATATACTATAAGTATAGAGAAGAAAGACATATTTCGATAAAGTACTTTAAGCCTAATTGTAAGATATACAAGAGTAACTATTATACTATAAACTAGCATCTAGCTAGCTATAACCCTACTATACCTATAATAGCTCCTAATAATGTCTAATTCATAAGCCTTAGAACCTAATAGGGGTCTAACTAGACCCTATCCCTACTAATATATTAGACTATTAGAACCTAGATATATATAAGGGGCTAGTAGAAAAGACTAGAGGGAAATACCTTAGTAGATATAAGGGCTAAAGTAAACTTCCTTTACTCTTACTACTTAACTACTACTAAATAGAAGCTTATTAAACCTAGTAAGGTCTAGATCAAAGGAGTTAACTAAGAAGTCCTTAAGAACTAAGGAACCTTCTAATAACTTATAATAGTCTATAATAGTATAGGGAAGGTAAGGATATATAAAGTCCACTTTTATATTACTATAATCTACTAGTATAGAGTAATCTTTAGAGACCTTTAGTTTTATAATATAGAACCCTAAGTCCTTAAGTAGAAAATAAAGACTTAGAGGTATAGTATACTATAAAGTAATATTAAGGTTATTATAAAGAAGAAGGGAATATATAAGGCTACTAAAGAATATATTACTACCCTTATAATTACTAGTGACCTATTAGATATACTTACTCCTATAATGCTAAAAGGAACTACTAAAGAGTTATAGTAACCTAGTAATAAGAAGCTAGCAACTAACTACCTAGAACTCTACCTAGAATTCAGAGATATCTTTAAGATAGAGAAAGTAGATCCCCTAATACTTAAAGGATAAATATATACTATTAATATAGAGGAAGGTAAAATACTACCATA
The DNA here is from genome assembly GCA_001305505.1 of Neonectria ditissima. Classification (NCBI taxonomy): domain Eukaryota; kingdom Fungi; phylum Ascomycota; class Sordariomycetes; order Hypocreales; family Nectriaceae; genus Neonectria; species Neonectria ditissima. Next base: position 368,980 of record LDPL01000014.1, read on the forward strand.
GGGACCTATCTATAGTCTTACTGTAAAAGAGCTAGAAGTCCTCTGGGCTTACCTTACTAATATATTAGCGAAAGGCTGGATTAGATAGTCTATTAGCCTAGCTAGGGCCCTAATCCTATTTGTCCCTAAGAAAGGAGGTAAGCTATACCTTTGTATTAACTATTATAGTCTTAATAAGATTACTAGGAAGGATAAGGCTCCTTTACCTCTAATCCACGAGATCCTAGATCAGCTTAGTAAGGTATAGATCTTTATAAAGCTAGACTTAAAGGATATATACTACTAGCTATATATCTACAAGGAAGACAAATAGAAGATAGCTTTCTACTGCTACTATAGTTACTTTGAATACTTAGTTATACCCTTTAGACTAGTTAATACCCTAGTAATATTCTAAGAATATATTAATAATATTCTTATAGAGCTAATAGATATTATCTATATTATCTATCTAGATGATATCCTAATATATAGTAGTAATTCTAGTAAGTACTTATAGTATATCTATAATATCCTTACCTAGCTATAAGCTACTAGCCTATATACTAATCCTAAGAAATATGAATTTAACCTCTAATGTATAAGCTTCCTAGGGTTTATTATAAGTACTAAAGGAATCTATATAGAACTAGAATATATTAAGTATATTATAAAGTAGCTACTACCTTACTATATAAAGGATATCTAGATTTTCCTAGGATTTATAGGATTTTACTAATACTTTATTAAGAATTATAGTAAAATTATAGCCCCTCTTATAGACCTACTATACAGTAATAACAAAAGAACCTTCTAGCTGAATTATTATAAGTCTAATACATTTAAGCAGCTAAAGTAGGTGTTCTTAGAGGAGCTTATCCTTGCCTACTTTAACCCTAGTGTACCTTTGAGGATTAAGATAGATATATTAGGATATACTATCAGCATAGTCCTATCGTAGCTACAGTGAGGCTACTAGTACCCTGTTGTATATATATTATATAAGCTAATAGGAGTAGAATTACGATATTTGACCCCTGATTCTAAGCTTCTAGCTATTAAGGAAGCCTTTTACACTTAGAGGTACTATTTAGCCTATATAGATACTAAGATTAAGGTTCTAATAGACTATTTGAATTATTAATACCTTATAATAAAGCTAAAGCTATTATCTAAGTAGGTTACTATACTTAATAACCTTTATCCCTTTGACTTTAAGATTATCTATTAGCCTAGAATAAAGAACCTAGTAGATAGTCTATTAAGGTAACCTAACTACTTTAATAAGGAAGTAGTAGATAGGGCTTAGATAGCTATTTTACTACTGTTTCTTAGTAGATTTAAAGCTAAAAGGTAGGAGAGTAATAGTAAGATAGCTCCTAAAGTAGACCCTAACTGTAAAATACTAGATATAAGTTTTACTTTTAATACTAGAGAGTAGTATAGTAATAGTATAATAGCTCCTAAAGTAGGCCCTAACTGTAGATTACTAGTTACTTAGGTAGATAATCCTCTTAGAGGAGGTAAATCTACCTATGGTTTTATATCAGTATATATAGTAGTAATCTTATAGAGCCCTAGAGGTAGTCTTATAGTAAGGTTAGTAGACCTTTACCTTAAGAGAGCTAGTGAGCTAGGAATAGAGATTTCCTTAGCTATAGCTATATGAAATACTTAAGAAGTAGATTCCTTTTATTAGGAGAAGTTATAGATAATTTACCATAAGACTACAGCGAAGAAGCCTATAAAGAAGTAAGGGGCTAAATAGTCTATCAGTGAGAATAGCCTACTTTATTACAGCTAAAGGATCTATATTCTCCCTAGTATACATATAGAATTATTAATACTAATATATAATGATCCTACTATAGGACACTAGGGAGTTAGTAAGAGTCTTAGAAGGCTATAGGTATAGTACTATTAGCCCTTAATAAAGAAGAATGTGAAAGATTATATTTAGATCTGTATAACTTGCTAGTAGACTAAGCTCTAGCTATATTAACCTTATAGCTATCTTACTTTACTCTTAGCACTAATTTGACTATAGGAAGAAATCTTAATAGACTTTATTATTAACTTACCCCCTATTATATAGGAAAAAGGCTATATTTCTAATAGTATCTTAGTTATTATTGACTGATTTACGAAATACTCCCTGTTTATACTAACTTTAAAGTAACTTACTGCTGAAGGACTAGTAACCTTATTCCTTAAGAGAGTCTTCTAAGACTATAGATTACCTAAAGGAATTATTACTGATTATAGCTCTCTCTTTATATCTAAGTACTAGAGAATATTCTATAACCTACTTATAACTAAGTAGCTACTTAGTACTATATTCTACCCCTAAACAGATAGTTAGACGGAGAGGCTTAATTAAACCCTTAAGCATTATATATAGTATTTTTACAATCAGGAGTAGACTAATTAGATTAATATGCTCCTATTAGCTTAGTATACCTATAATATGAGTAAGTACTTATCTATTGGTAAGAGCCTAGTAGAATACCTATAAGGATTTACCCCTTAAGGACTAGACTATATAGAGGAACCCTTACTAATAGTTAGTACCCTAGCTAAGTTATAAAGTATCCTACTTTACTAGTATTATAAAGTAATATAGAAGCTACTTAGTAATATTTATAAATATTAGGCTACCTAGTATAACTATAAGAGAGAGCTAATATTATTTAATATAGGAGACTTAGTCCTACTATCTATAAAGAATATTAAGATCTAATGACCTAGTAAGAAGTTAGTAGATAAGTATATAGGACCCTACTAGATAACTAGATATATTAGAGACTATTATCTTACCTATAAGCTTAAGCTTCTACTATAATTATAGATATATAATATCTTCTATATCTTAAACCTAGAGAAATAGAAGGGTAATAAACTAGAAGTAATATAGTAGTAAGATAATCCCTTTATTACTAATAATATCTATATTATTAAATATATTATTATATATAAAGGATCTAAGAGTAACTAGTAATATCTTATTAAATAGGAAGGCTATAATAATATAAAGAGTTTATAGGTTAGCTATAAAGACTTTATAGATAAGAACTTTATTATAGAGTATAAGTAGTAAATTTACAGTAAGGTAGTAAGGTAATAGGTCTAATATATAAATTAGATTAATTCTAAAAAATACCTAAAGAGTAGGGAGGGGGTATACTAGCTACCCTTAGTTATACTAGACTAGGTTAAGAACTCTAAAAAATAATCAGTAAACCTACTGTATACTACTAGTAGCCCTCTAGTAATACTCCCTATTACTCCTCCTTATTATTATTAATAGCTAGGTTAAGATCCTAAGGGACTAAGTTAGGCCCTATGTAAAGTAGTAGTAAGGCTATACTAGAGATACTATAGCCTAGGTTCTCTATAATATTATAAAAGGTATTAGCAATATCTAGCTATACCTATAGCTAGGTTAGCTCTAGGAGCTATATATATACTACTACCTTACTGATAGTATAGGTAGTAGTAGTAGTAGTATTAGTAGTAGTAGTATAAGCCTAGGTATTCTTATTACTAAACTTAAGCTAGTATAGTAGGTATAAGGTAGGGATATATATAGCCTAAATAGCCTAAACACTAGTAAGTTAGTAGTAAAAGTATAAGAGGACTAATAAATAACTTACTATAAGGTCCTAGTACTTAGTCTTAGTCTCTAGGAGACCCTTACTAGTAAGTACTATAAAGAGTTAAGCTAAAACTAGCTGGTTAGTATAAATAAGCTAAGTTATAGTAAGTTAGCTATACTATAGGCATAAGTAAGTAAAGGGTAAAGTAACTTACTAGCTTATATAGCTTCCTATTCTTTATATAATAGGTATACTTAGAAGAGATAGTTATACTAAGAAGTTAGTAGGTAGACTACTAGTGAAGTTATAGTAAACTTATAGCTAGAGATAGGAGTATAGGAGGTAGGGGCTTCTATAGTAGTATTACTACCCTTAGTTTAGACAGTCTTCCCTGGATACTAGTAGGTAGTAGTATTAAGGTAATAGTAGTAGTAGCTAAGTTATATGATATTAGCAGTGAACTAGGAAAGCTACTAGAGGTACAGGAGACTTACAGAGATATTATAAAAGATTAAGAGAGAGAGAGAGAGAGAGAAAGAAACTATAGCTTATTAGTAGTAATCTTACAGTAAAGCTAGCCTTAGAGCTAGGCTGGAAAGTTACCTATGAAGATAGTAATAGTAATAATAAAGGAAGGAAAAGTAGGGAAATTAGGGACTAGTAGAGTCTTTAAATACCCTATAAACCTATAGCTAGTTAGCTATAACTAACAGTAATAAATATAGCTTAAACAATAATCCTATTTATAGCTGCTATATTATGATTATTCTAACCTAATTTAGCAATAGAAACATAATATAGCTATTTATAACCTAATAGATAATCTGATTTAGTAAGTAGAATATAATACTACTATTTACAACTAAATGTATACCTTACTTCTAGCTTAGTTAGAGTGATCTTACTGCCTATTTTAGTAATAGCTAGAGACTAGGAATAATACCCTAATTATTAATATTATTACTAAGATCCCTGTGACTACTTATAGCTAGGTTAGCTCTATCTTACTACTAAATTAAGTGAAGCTACTAGATTAAGAATAAATACTATATTAATTAATATTATTACTGAATTCCTCTATAGCTACTTACAGTTAAGTGATTTCAGCTTAGTAGCCTAGTTAGGCTTAGCTAATAAACTTAGACTAAATATACTATAGGGCTACATTATATCTAGTATCTCTATAACTAATTACAGCTAGGTTAGCACTATTTCACTGCCTAATTAGGCGACTATAATAGGCTAAGGAATAATATAATAGTTATATATTAGTTATTAGCAATTCGCTAATAACTATATTTATAGCTACCTCACTAGAAGATTAAAGGCCTAGGGATAGGCCTTTATAAGTAGGGAGGCTCTGTTATATGCTAAAGTGTCATTAATACTATAACACTAGAAGCAGAGCCATAAGGCACTATAGTCTTAGAGCAGAAGTGATAAAGCTACTATAGTCTTAGAGCGACTATGCCGATTGGGTATTACTAGCATATGTTACTTTACTCTGGACGACTAGAGTAGAAAGGGATAAAAGGAGCTTAGATGACTAGGAAGAATAGGGAGGTTAGAGATTAATATATATCATAGTACTATTATACCTTTACTATAGTGACCTTATAGTAATCTAGTAGTCTATCTTACCTCTTTACTCCCTACTGTAAATACTGTCCTTAATATAGACTATCTAATTTAACCTTTTACTAATATATTAGTAAGGTAAACCTAGAGGACTTCTAGCTCCTTTATAGTAAGACTATAGATAGGTCCTTATAGTAGTATTTTACCTTCCTCTGTATTAATTATATATATTTATCCTTTAAGTATTAGGGGATTTACTTTCTCTATCTTAAAGATATCTCTAAATTCTAGGTAGAGTTTAAGGTAGTTAGTTACTAGCTTCTTATTACTAGGTTACTATAACTCTTTAGTAGTTCCTTTTAGTATTATAGGGGTAAGTATATCTAATAGGTTACTAGTAATTATAAGGGTAATAATATATTCTTTAGTAGCCTTATATATTCCCTTCTTCTTTATAATAACCTTAATATTACTTTATAGTATACTATACCTCTAAGTCTTTATTTTCTACTTAAGGACTTAGGGTTCTATATTATAAAACTAAAGGTCTCTAAAGATTACTCTATACTAGTAGATTATAGTAATATAAAAGTAGACTTTATATATCTTTATCTTCCCTATACTATTATAGATTATTATAAGTTATTAGAGGGTTCCTTAGTTCTTAAGGACTTCTTAGTTAACTCCTTTAATCTAAACCTTACTAGGTTTAATAAGCTTCTATTTAGTAGTAGTTAAGTAGTAAAGGTAAAGGAAGTTTACTTTAGCCCTTATATCTACTAAGATATTTCTCTCTAGTCTTTTCTACTAGCTCCTTATATATATCTAGGTTCTAATAGTCTAATATATTAGTAGGGATAGAGTCTAGTTAGACTCCTATTAGGTTCTAAGGCTTATAAATCAGATATTATTAGGAGCTATTATAGGTATAATAGGGTTATAGCTAGCTAGATACTGGTTTATAGTATAATAGTTACTCTTATATATCTTATAATTAGGCTTAAAGTACTTTATTAAAATATATTCTTTTTCTCTATACTTATAGTATATAATAATATCTCTATAGGGATAGTAAGGTACCTATAGAGTTATAGGGGTATTAGTAGGGTTAGTATTTAGGGTAGTACTTAAAGTAGGTAATAAGTATATATTACTATTACTAGGGTTAGGTCTTCTAAGGATAGTTTCTACTTAGGTAACTAAGCTAATAAACTTCTACTAAGTTAAAGGGATCTTATAGCTAACTACCTAGGTTTATAGTATAGGTATAAGTTAATAAATTACTAAGTAGACTTAATAGGAATTAGGTAACTAGTCTAGGAGCTTAGCTTCTAGAGCTTTATAGTAGTTAAGGAAGTTCCTAATAGTCTAGCCTAGCTTTATATAGTAGTATATTAGCTTTATAGTCATTTTAAGGTATTAGGTAGAGTTATTATTAATAGTCCCTTTAACCTAAGTAAGGTAATTATTCTATATAATCTTATTAATTTAACCTTATTAATTGTTATTAAGGAAGCTAGTCTAATATAGCTTAACTAATCCTTTAAGATAGCTACTAGTAAGTAGGACCTTTAGTAGGTCTATATAGAAGCTTAAGAGATATAAAAGGAATTAGCTATTAAGATTAGTAAGATAGATTCTTAATTTAGTCTAAGACTTTATACTATAATAGGGAGTCTTTAAGATAAGCTTACTAATATTATAGTTAGGGGTATACTATATATTTATATTATATTTATAGTAAGTTTACTTTATAGGTTATAGTTTATAATTAGGGTTAAAGTTAGGGATAATTCTAATATTAATTAGCTTAAGCTAGTATCTCTTATAGCTAATTTACTATAAGACCTATAGGTTCTTAATACAAAGGTTTAGCTCTACTTTTTCTATAAGAGTATTATTATATTTAGAGGGAGAGTTAAGATTATAGTTAATATTAGGTAATATAGGGCTTCCTTAATAGGAAATCAATAGGTAATTAGATAGGTCACTAGGATAGTAGGATATATCCAGGCTTCCTAAGGGGATTCGAGAGGGTATATGAACTCTTATTAGAAAAGCGGTAATACCATTGGATAGAGTGAGAAATTAGCTTTATAATAGTATACTTATGTAATCAATTGAATAAGAGATAAGTATATAAGAGATTAATACAGATTTAGATAACTTAGGAAATCCCTCTCTCTTTATACCCTAATAACTTTAACCCTAATAGTCTAATTACAATATATAGTATACTAATCTATAGCCTAGACCTAGGTTAATAACATATTTGAATTCCTTAATGATTAGTTATAGAATAGATATACAATTAATAATTCAGTATAGCTGTTTTAGATAGGTATCTAAGAATATCAGGAAATCTCTAAATTAGTAATAATATATAATTAGGCTATATAACTAGTATAAGGGAAAATACCCTATATAGTATCTATATAATACTATTAGTACTATAAAAAGCTATACTTATATAATATTATATAATATATTAGAAATAGTTAAAGTTTATTAACTCTAATAGTTAAATAGAGAGTTTAATAGTAATATCTAACTCTTAGGTTACCTATCTTAAGTCTATAAAATTATAAGGTCTCTACTACTTATTAGATATAAACCTAAAGAGGTAAATAGTATACTAGGAGGGTTATTAGTAGTTATTATCTTCCTTAATAGTCTATTATACCTATAGGTTTAGAGAGATTAACTTATTAAGGATAGTATTTATAGTAGGGAGTAAAGAGATAAGATAAGCTACTAGATTACTATAAGGTCACTATAGTAAAGGTATAATAGTACTATAATATATATTAATCTCTAACCTCCCTATTCTTCCTAGTCATCTAAGCTCCTTTTATCCCTTTCTGCTCTAGTCGTCTAGAGCGGGGTAACACACGCTAGTGACATCTGATCGGCACGGTCACTCTGAGACCACAGTGGCTCTATCGCTTCCGCTCTGAGACTGCAGTGCCTCGTGGCTCCGCTTCTAGCGTTATAGCGTCAATGACACTTTGGCGTGTGACAATATGACACTCGATTACTTTAATATCTTACCCCTCAGTTCAATATTATACACTAATCATATAGGGAAATAATCTATAGGGCTAGTGGCAATCGGTACTTTAGTGTCGTATTAGCTGTGAAGGATTCTGTGCCAATTTGTTGAGTCATTATAGTACTTTAATATCTTACCCCTCAGTTCAACATTACACACTAATCATATGGGGAAGTGATCTACAGGGCTAGTGGCAATCGGTACTTTAGCGTCGCATTAGCTGTGAAGGATTCTGTGCCAATTTGTTGAGTCGTTACGGTATTACTCGCAGTTACCCCGTACTATTTATTGTCTGGCCTTTTCCCCTGTCCATCAATGACTCGCTCTCCTCTTGACGCCACCAAGGCCATGTCAGGCAGCCAACGGTTAGAGGGGACGAGTCACACTTCTCCACTGGTTTCAAGCACAAGGTTTTCTGTATCCCCTCCGATATAGCACTTGACTAGCCTAGTGGAGTATCTGAGGACTGACGAGACGACTGATTGGCGAGATGCACCCAAGCGCCCCGAGCCATGCCACTAGCCTCAAAGTATGAGGAGTAGTTGAGGGGCAGCTGGGGAAACTGGCAGTTTCTGGGTCTTCTAGGACGCTTCGCTTGCGGGGGATGGGGAATATATCGGCTTCAGCTCCGCTTGCGTGGCCCGTACGCGTTCTCGTGTACGGAACGAGTCCCCCACACCCCGGGTTTCTCATTTCACTTGAGCATGAGGGTGCTTAGGTCCAAGGTCTAGATTCTTTAGCTGGAACGCATCACGAAAGTGTGGCCACAACCAAGTACTGCGCCCGCACTATCGCAGCTAGGTTCGGCTGCCCCTGGACGAAGTGGTCAGGATATAATGGTAGCGAACGCCCGTGGCTTTCTTTCCCTGTGCCTTGTTGCCTGTAGGTGTCTCAGTGTCTCACGCAGCCCGTCTATCGATCGACAATGGCGACAACGGTGGCCGACGCGAATGCCGTCTTCTTCGAGTTGAGCTGGTCGATCCTTAGTACCATCTGCATGGCCAACGTCCTTTTTGGGTTTCTTGTCTGCAGCATCACGACCTTTACGCCACTCGCCGCCGTTCCCATCCTGTCGTCTGCCGCCGGGGCCATCGCCAACGGCCTTTGTTTCTATTCCAACTATGGCACGCATCCTGACATCAACCGAGCTGTGTCGTCAGTCTTTGCGGACCTGTTTTGGGTGGTAAGACTGCCCTGGAACGCAACGCACTCTGGCACATTGCTAAATTCGCTCCTATCAACAGCTACAAGAGACCGGTCTGCTCTTCTACAGCTACATCATTCTACAACGTGTGCTTCGAGGAGTCCGATGGCGGGTATTTGCATCCTTGTTTTGGGTTGGCATAAGTGGCATATTTATCACACGTGTCGTCATCTCTGTTTACCGGGTGCGATCAGTCATGAGCCACGATGAATCGATACAGCACATCATCAACTACCTTCACATTGCCTATTTTGGCCTCATGGCCATTCTGGAATGTATTGGTGCTTACTTCCTCATCATTGTGTTCACTGATGCAAGGGCCTCTTCGATGCAGATTGCCCTCAATGTTGGTTTCTTCCGATACTTGAGTCGAAGCACTGAGGGCAGAGTCGCCCTTCTCGCCGTAGTAGGCGTCCTCCGAGCCATTACCCATTCTTTGAAGACGCCCGGCCAGAGTGCCGAGAACTTGGCCAGTCAGCTAGATCGGTTTGTGTATACCATGTTCTGCCTTTTCCCGGTTGTGTTATAGTAAGTTACTACCGTCCTCACCCACTACCATCGCTTTGGCAACTGACCGCCATCCTAACAGCATCGATCTTCTGGCCTCCAAGCTCATCTTCACGGATAATAAATATCCGTCTTCCCAGAATCGGCATGGGCAAGAAAGCCAGCCAGGACGATTTACGTCAACACAGAAGGACGGATTTGCTGCAGGCAGGGGTGAGCATGTCGTCGAGTTCCACGGAGGCGCTAGCAAAACGCACAGGAGTGACTCGCAAGAAAACATTTTCAAGCATGGATCAGGAGAACCTTCCATCGATCTAGAGGAATTGGATGCTAAGGGGAATGGAATCACGAAGACAGTTGAGTTTAGAGTCGTGTAAGCACTTATATAGAGACATAATAATTTCCTAGACGTTAATACTACCGCTTTTTCACATAGTAGCAAACTTCAGAGCATCAGAAGTTCAACTACACGCACCTCTCGAAGAAGCGTTTGACACATGTAGAGAACATATTTACTCCACGATCACAAAAAGAAACTTGATTGTCAAGGCTGAGAAAAGTTGCTGGATACATCCAGTACTGCGTTGGTATTATTGAGAAATAATGGGGTCAGAGGCTCTGGGGTCCTCAAACTCATCAAACTGATCAAGATACCACTCGTTCCATTCCTTTTCAAAAACAGCCAAGGCACCTGAATCAACTAAGCGATCAGCATCCCACATAACATATCCCCAGTCATGTAGGAGCTTGGGTATTGCGCGGCAAATGAGATTGCTGTACTCTTCTCGCCAGATGGTCACCCAGGCCAGCGGAGGGGAATCAATCCTGTCTCCTACGAAGGGCATCTTGTCTCGACGATACTGAGCCCTGTCGCGATCGGAAACTCGGCCCGCACGATCTCTTTCCCGCCCACAGTGTTCGATGGTTTCATATATCGAATCGGTCTCTCGCAAGACCAGGCTCTCCGATATGAAGTCGACCAGCTCGGAATGATCCTGGACTTTAAGCGTAGCGCATAAATGGGCCAATCCCAAGGCTACCATGCCGTTTTGATACAGCTCTTTGTCTGAAGAGAAATCAGTATGAGCTCTCTAGATATAATATTCATAGAATATAAGCCTTACCGTAGGGATTGAATGAGCCATCTGGGGTGAAGGGGCCCCACCTATCAATATCAAATCGAGAATCATCAGGGTGTAGATCCTTTCCAACTTCGTCAAGTGCACTCTGGAACTTGAAGCTCGCGAACCGTTCTATGCAAATGAGTTCTTCAATCTCCCATGGATCGTAAGCGCCGAGAAACAGCTCCATCTTCTCACTCTGCCCGTACTTCGTATTGGAGAAGACGTTGCAGAATATCTGAAACCGGTACATGCCACGTACGATGCGTGTTCGTTCAGTTTTGCTGAGCTGATCTGGCATAGACAAAGCGCCAAGGTTATTTCGAGTCCAAGCGACATATTGAGGAAGGAGTGGCCGGATAGTGGAAGAGTAGAAAGCGGCGATGTTGATAATTTCCTCTGTGCTCGCCGAAGCGAAAAGCGCTTCGGCGGTTGTTGAGCGTCGTAGATGATAAGAAGTAATGAACGATCGGCTTGCTGTGCGCTGGTTGTAGTTGCGCTCTGGCCGAGAGTTGAGCGTCATGCCGAGATTCGCAGTGTACGCGTCAATGAGGACAGGACCCATATCCAGCCAGAGGCTTCGCCACAGCCAGAACGCTCGCCCAAGCCGATATTGTTGATGGTAAGTTGGCGACGCATGCACTAAGGCGTTGAGGTCGTCGATGGTGTCGACTGCGAGAAGGATTTGGTGCCGCATCTCAAAAGGGAGTTGTTCGAGTATGGAGGTGCAAACGCCATCGGCTGAGTCTGCCTCGGTTATCCAGCTGGAAGTCGACGAAAGCGCGAGGCTGAGAGCAGGTGGCGCATGATGCTGCGAAGAGCGTCGTCTCGACGAGTGGACTTTTGCCAGGAATCTCTTTATCTTCTTCATGTCGGTGGACGATCTGAATCGGTCAGAAGCCGTCAAAGTTCGAGGGCCGGTTCAGCGACGGCGAATGGGTTTGACGGGAGTTGTTTTGTGGGACTTGATTTGCTCGAGGTCGGCGAGGCTTAGGTCTGTCGCAGGCGTTTCATTCGACGGCGCATCGAGTCTGTTCGTCGATGGAATTACTTGCGCTGACGTCGGGATGGAACGTCCTCAGATGTGTGGTCAAGCATGAGAATTCTGAGTCTGGTTGCCGTGTTGGCGGTTGAAAACGAAGGTGAAGAAGATGTTCACGTGACCCAGTTGCAGAGTGAATCACTTGGGTGAGTCAGTTAGGTGAACCAGCCCTGAAGGTGAATCAGCCAGGTAAGTGAATTGAGTCGAGAACACATCTGAGTCCGCCAGGCTGCAGCACAGCAAGTGTTAATCTGTGAATTGGAGGCAGCTCGTGCTGGTAGGCACGGCTGGTTCACTTACGAATTTTGAGGAGCACACTTGAAAAGGCCCAGCATTCAGAAAGTAACTGTGGTGTCTAGCTAGGTTAGAAAGCCAGATAGTAGAAAGTCTTCGTTCCTAATTTCAAAAGCAAGCATATGCATTGAATAGTAGTTTACATCATTTGCCTGACGCCATCTCCCCCCACACGTTTCTAGAGCTGAAGTTGTCATATTCCGTAAATCGCGTCTTCTCTCCGATTATCGATAAATCATCTGCAGTCTGCACTGCTCGAGACCAAAAATAGTAAAGTACCACCGAAACGCATTCAGTGAAAGTCTTAGCAAAGCTGTCGGCAACAGACATGTTGCAAGGGAGTGGTTGTCAGCACAGCAGTTAGGCCAACGAATTTGTGGGAGAGAATACAAAGCTAGAGAATTGTTCTTTGATATACACAGACTGTGATGCCCTACGATGCTCAGTCAGCTTTGCTGTTTTTTGGTCATTTTGGTCCGTTCTACCTTCGGACGTTTAATTCTGACTAGCGATTGGCCTTATCAAGGACGCGGTTTCTGCCATCACGAGATAAAAAGAAGCACGGTTCTCCGGATATTCACAGTGACAGAGGCAAACTATTCTCCTACTTGGCTATTTGCTCTAGTAGCAGAGTATTGCTGCTACTCTGAGATAAAAAAGACACAGTTTCTCTTACCATAAGTACCTTGCAAAGGAAATGGGTTATTATAAGTATGTGTGTTAACAGACAATATAATTTGCTGGGGTTTGGTTCTTTTCTCTCTATCCTAAGTGCTATTATACTCTTTTATAAAGTATAATAGCTCTGTGACGCAAATGGGAACTTGTCAAACTTAAGAATGCTTGGCAGCCCCTCATCCACCGAAGTATGTCCCGCGCCAAGCTGCAGCGACATGATCAGCATCGTTTGTTTCCGTTATCGAGCAGAATCCGCCACCACCTGGCGCTCTGCCTTCCTGACTGCAGCAAGGCAGCGTCACCGATGATTCGGTGCCCCCCCGTAAGCCCACTGGCCGCCTATCGTCTCCTCCCGAACCTTGTCTATCGAATCTCACCTCTCATGCACGTAACCACCGAGGATTCCGTCTCTGCGCTTATTTCTTGGCGAGCGAAGGATCAAACGCCACTGACGCGTCCTTTTTGCCTCTGGAGATCAATTAAAAAGGCATGCGCCACGCCACTCCTGATCTGCCAGTCTCGTTCCCTGAGATGTCTTGACTGTCAAGCTTGTTTTTAAGCTTAACCTAGCCCCCTACCTACGAAGAGGGAGGATGATGCAAGGAGTTACACCACAATCATTTACCCCCGACGACGCGATGGCGGCAGTTCACTCGACGCCCCCGTCCGCACCCAGCTCTCTGTCCACGCCTGGCAAAGAGCCCCCGGATGATGTCGCGGCCGGGCCTCCAGCTCTCCCGTACAACTTGCGGGAGCACAAGCTGACAATCTCGCTCTTTTGGTTCCTCATCCTGACCGAGTGCACATTGATTCCCATCATTTTCTACTTCACCATTTCCAAGCTCACGGACCTACGCCCTGGTGCCATGTTTGCCATCATCACTGCCATGTTCGGGTTTATTTCCGGGGGCGAGTACGGGCTTCGAGGTCTTCGCCTCATCCTGAAGAAAGACACCTATCGACCTCTCCATGGCGCCGGTCGCTGGCACTTCGACACGGTGCACCTGGTCCTCGGCCAGCCGTACTTTGTCATGACCGCTCTGATGATTGGCTTCAGTATCCCCGATCCGCCAATGATGCGCGGTCTCAGCATCATCATGCCCGTCGGCATTCTCATGGTTACGCTCTTTATGATGTGGACCGGTGTCGCGCATCACTTCGGCTGGCGCCTCCGATGGCATCGAATGAGCTCGCACGTAGTTGGAGACGTCTGTCCGCCGCTCACGTTCTGCATCATGGAAGACATCACCGCCTGCGATGGCGGAGGCGGCAAGGCGTACAGGGAGGCAGCCATGGCCAGATTCAATGCGTCGCCACGGTTTCGAAGGATGCTCTCGCAGATGCTTTGGGGATGGGCTCTCACTGGGTCGCTTCTCGCGGTTGTTCTGATTGCTCTGGCGTGGATTTTACCTGTGGAGATAGCGTATGCCCTGGGCTGGGCAGTCCCATCGCTTTGGGGCGCTGTCGGTGCATATATCACGATAAAATGGGGTCAAAGATGTATAAAGACAGAAAAGGAGAAATGGGTAGCAGACCGCGTGGCGAGTGCGGGAGCTGGCTGAGGTCACAGGTGTGCAAATAGAGCTGTCTCGTGTAGACTAGAAGAACCACAATTAAAAATCTATGTTACTGAAGAGTCGAGATTGTAATTGTGGGCGCAATGGGTTCTGACAAAGAATGACGGGGCGGAGCGGCCATACTCAGGCTTCATGCGTCGATCTGAAGCGAAATCGTAGCACGTTGCAGCCCATCCAATCCAACTACTGCCAAGGGACAACCAAGCTTTATCATGCTAACGTCATTGGCAAGAATCTTGTGGGGATGCCATTGCTGAAGTACCCGGTAGCGCCGTCGGCCTCTTTCTTGAATTATCCGTTTCAAAGATCCGCCAATCCACCCAGAATGGCGAGGTGAATGTTGATCGGCTGCAACAGCAATGCTTCCCATGGCGGGTTGTCCTGGATAAGTGCGCACTGGTAAACAAATGAGTCTGTATTTTATCTGGGCCTGATGGAGCTTTCGCGAGTGGATTCGTTTCATTCAAGCAAACTGTGGGAACAAGATGGACAAGGCCATCCTTGTTTTGCCGAAAGCCGAAAGGACGCGAGATTTCCATGGTTGGCTCATTTAAGATTCAAGCGCCGTCGTCCGATTCTACGAGCATGGATCAAAAGGCATCGTTCACGGTACGCATCGCAGGGACCATGAACCTAATCTACAGAGGTCGCGCCGAGAGTCCAACTGGCCGAGATGGATGCTTTACCCGGCGGGTGGAATTGCGTGCTCCCTAGTTAAGGAGAGGCGGGGGTCGCGCAACCAACCGGCCGGTTGCATCCGAAGCCGAAAGGGTCAACAGCCGCAGTAGCTAATAAATAAAGTGGATGGGTGAGTGGGCAAAGACTTGGGCATTTAACTACGAACGGAGACAGTACCCCGACGTGTAGATCAGGCCCTGATGAATGTCACTGCACCAGGGGACTGGGCAGGCATCCTGGGAGGGCCCAGACCCAAATATGCGGACTGCCCACGCTGGATGGGTGCAATGAGCCAGCCCTGTGAACCCAGGGCTTGTTTTGCATCATCCAGGGGCCGCGAGATTTGGAAGAACTCGCGGGTTTCGATATCCCTGCGAGCGCAACAGTGGTACCTCTTTGCAGCTTGATTCCGCGGACACGACCGCCTATCCTCTGGATGAGAAAAAGAGAGAGAGAGAGAGAGGTGCAGCACTGGAAGACGGAGCCCAGTGGCATGGTGCTAGACGGTGGCGTCCACAGCCCTTTCCAGAGCCCTAGGAGAGGCATTAAGCATCCCAACCCACTCACTCGTGCTCTGGTTCCTTACCGAAGAGCGCAAAGCGGCCTAGTTTTCCAGGCAAGTGGCTGCTGCGCTGGGAAATTCCAAGTATCGACCCCTGCAGCCCGTCGACGATTCAGGGGCTGGACTGTCTCGCGGTTTATGTCCCCCGCGGGCTTGGCTACTTAAGGTAGGTCACTAGACAGGCCCGGAACGCCACTCCACATCGCTAGTCTCTCCGCAACAGCCGTAGCGATTGGGGTTCGCAAGGGCCACCGAGGACCCATTTGTTGACTTGGGAGGCGATACGGTAATTATACGAAAAACGATCTTTTGTCTTTTTACCGAGGAGGGCGCAGCAGCCCCAGTCGCGAACTTCGGCAACACACCCGATGCCGCTTGGGGCGTCTGGCCATGGAAGCACACGAGAGGTCCAATGGGGGAAACCTCAGGCGACTCCACTGGCCATCTCAATCTCAGCCGGAGGCCGCTGTGACTGGCTTGTCCCCCGGTTGTCTTCAGTGTTAAGCGACTTTTGCTGGGGAGGATGGAGCTGGACTGGACCTTGGCTGGCCCCTAAGCCTTAGTCGACACCTCTCCGGAAGGGTCTACCCAACGCGCCACGGAGCAAGCTGTGTATGGGTTCGACCTTGCAGTGGCGTACAGGGATGGATGGGAGAGACAGACCAGGCTCTGGCTGGGAAACTGGGCGGCTCTGTGGGCGGAGAGAGAGACCCTTACTTATCCTCAGCGAGTCCCCCGGTGTTGCTCTCTAATGTGCCTTTCCTGAAAAAGCTGTCCTTGTTCCGTCAGTCAAGCTCCAGTGCAATGGATACACTTTGTTAGCGGTCGATTATCGCCGGCAGCACCCGCACGCCAACCGCCGCCTCCCCTCGGCCGCGAATAGTTGGCAGCCAACCAGAACGAACAAAGCTCGCCGCAACGTCTCACAAAGCCCCTTTCCGGCTTCATCCAGCACGATGAGCCGAAAACCCGCATGGCTGGCATTCGTTTGCTCACGCCTCGCCAACCGACGCTTCATCTTCACCCTCGTCGCCCTGGCTGTCTGCGGCGCCAAGGGCGCACACCTCCACAACCACCGGTTCTCGGTGGCTCCGAAGCGGATGCTGCTCTTTTTCTTTTCCTTCTTCACCCAGGATGTTCTGCTCCTCCTCTTCATCAGGCTTCTGCTTGGCCACTGGGTCCCCAGCACCCCGGGCAAGCTGCGTCTTGTCGTCACGGCCATCACTGGCGGTTTGATATCCTACAATGTTCTTCTCGGCGTGATATCCGTCTCCTTTTACATCGTCGCCGGGTCCGAGATTCACTGGCGCAACATAGGCTTCGTCGCCGATCCGACGTCCAGGGCCATTCTTCTCTCCGGGCTCATGACCTTCATCGCCGTTGTGGGTCTTTCACTTTTCCTGAGCAGCCTGCTGCAAGGCGCTTGCTACGGACTCTTTGGGTGGGGTGCAGACATTGTCAACTGGCCCGTCGCCTTTATTGGACGCAAGTTGAGTCCCTCTAGGGATTTCCGAGTTACCTACGCCGAAATCCCCCAGCGCGACTCGGAGCAAGATTCGGGGAACTGGTACAGTAGAGATGGCCGCGATTTGAGCCTCAAAAGCTACTATGAATACAAAGAGAAGCCCATGCTATCGTCGCTCTCACCGCGATCGCCAAGATCTCCACCGGGAGTTTTCAACACGAGAGAGAATCTGGCGTGGTCATCGAAAACCAAGCTCGCCCTACACGCCTTACCTTACATTGTGGTCACGATCCTACTCACTGCCCTCTTCACCCTAACCCTTCTAAGGCCGAAAGACCCCTCCCTGATATTTCTATCGTGGACCAGCGGGCTTTTGCCGTTTGTCGACTTTGCTTCCACATCGCCATTTCTCGACGATTTGCCTTCTCACTTTGGAAACGGGATTCAACGCGACTGGGACGAGCGATCAGCCCTCGCCCAACCGCCCTCTTTCAGCTGGCTGCCAAAAGACTCACCACTCGCAGGGTTTGAGGATTGGTACACGAACCAGACACACTACAGCGCCACCGCCGACCCTTTGAAGATTTCTAACCTCGAAGAGCCCTTGCTCGAATCGCTGCGTGGCAAGCTGCGAGATGTTTCAGTCCGCCACATGGTGCTCTTTTTTCTCGAGAGCACCAGAAACGACGTGTTTCCTATCAAGAAGGACGGTTTGATCTGGAATCGCTTCGCCGACACATTTCCCAATCACCAGCTTCCCCAGGATGTCCAGGACAGGCTCGCCAAACTAACCCCGACGGCTAATTTTATTACTGGTGACTATGATGACGGGTTTGAACACGAAGAAAAAGAGAAGCGTGGTGGGGTTCGCTTCACCAATGCTCATACTGCCGGAACGTACACGCTCAAGAGCATGGTTGGCGCAGTCTGCGGCGTCGCGCCATTGGTCGGTGACTTCAACCTCGAGTACAGCCACCACATCTACCAACCTTGCCTGCCCCATGTTCTCGACGCCCTGAACAAAGTGGGAGCTGTCAATACGGAGACAACCGACCGAGACTCAAACTGGAAGTCTTATTATTTCCAAGCATCAACACTCGACTACGACAACCAGAACAAGCTAATGGCTACGATGGGCTTCAGGGAAAAGAACACAATTGGTCGAGAGTACCTGCGCAGCCCGGCTGCGACACATGGCGCCGTCACGCTACCAAACATTAACGAATTCGCATTCGAGGAGGACCCCCTCGAAGACTACATCCGTGATATCTTTGCCGACGCCGCCAAGACGGACGACCAAGTGTTTCTTACGCATCTCACCAGCACCAGCCACCACCGCTTCAATCTGCCCGCCAAGGAGCCAACCTTCCCTATGGCCAGGGGTCTTGATATGATGTCCCGCTACATCAACACGGAGGGTTACGACGACAAATGGATTCGAAAAGTTCTCAACGTACTGGATGAGCAAGGCGTGGCCAACGAGACGTTGGTCATTTTCCTGGGAGACCATGGCGTCTCCCTCCCCGAAAATAATTATGCCTCTCCATACTACAACCCCAGTATCGGCGTTGATCACGTCCCCCTGGTTATTTCACATCCTCAACTCCCCGCCTTTGACGCCCACGATGCTGTCCACTCCTCACAAGTCCTGCCCACGATCCTGGATATCCTCCTCGAGACGGGTTCGTTGAAAAATGAAGCGAGCCGGCAGGCCGTAACGGACCTCATCCACAACTACGAAGGGCAATCTCTTCTTCGGCCGCTCAAGGTTTTCAACCCGCATACCGGCCAAGGACAATGGCAATTTACCGTCACAAATCCAGGTCGAGCCATGCTTACGGTTCGCGACGCCCGATACCCCGAGCGACATCTAGTTGTCCCTGTCATCGAGAATGTCGAATGGCGATTAAGCAATCTCACATCTGATCCGCAAGAGCATCACTCAATACAGAGTTTGGACTTTGTGTCGTTTTTGCAGAGCGTGGAAGAAAGATGCGGCCGCGAGTTGGCGGAGTGGGTGGAGGAGGGTGCTTTCATCACCCGTTGGTTTGTCAAGGAGAATAGCAAGCGCTGGCGTTTTGATCACCGGGGATAAGACAAGCATTATGCGGCCTGATTGGTCGTGATTATCAATGTAATTTACGAAGAATCTTTATAGCGCGTGGTAGAGGGTAGACCTGTACATAATTGAAAGACGATGCTCTGCGAGAGCTCGTCGGTATGATGCCATGATCACAATCCCGCTCCGTGGCACGGATTGAAGTGGCCTAGCTAACATCTGTCGTCATTTGAGCCTCCCTGTTGGGCTTTGTAAAAGAGTCGTAACCGTGTTTTTCGAACTCGTGATAGCAGCAACCGCGCCTTTGATGGAGCTGACCGCCAAGTAGACGTGGAAGAAGTAAAAGAGCCGTGTTTCGGTTCTCTGTAATCAAAAGCTTCGACTAGGGCCGCGGGTGACGTCTTTCTAGATGATGCAGGTTTCCGGATCGGGCAATATGCATGAATTGTCGAGCGCTTAGACTTCGAGCTGAGAAGGGCTGAGCTTGGGGCTGAGTTGGTTGCCTAGATGTAGGATCGCAAACCCTGTAAGTTAGTCTCAGAACCCCCCAATTTGGACCAGCTCACGAGTTTAACTAGACTTGTCTTTTTTCAGTGCCTGACCTGCATTTGTGACTGGGCAGTTATGCTGACGGGCCCGCTCTCAAGCATATGTATTTGACAATTATTGGCAGTCTTGCACAGCTAGTTTTTCTACTTTTGTCGTGTCCAGCCTACAAAGATAACACTGCGTGATTAAAAACCTCCCCAAACGCCCGATCATTCATTTCGTCCTCCAATCTTGATATCACGATTGCTCATGCAAGAAACCCTCTCTTTCACGATCTGGCCAAATGTCTGACCCAGATATGGCACCGCGAGTCATTGACTTGACAAAAGGGATCCCACCTCCTGAGCATCCTCCCCCGCCAGGACCTGAGCGTGAACAGTGGACTGGATGGCAAGAGTGGGATCAGCACTGTAGACTGGTCCAGCAGCATACTCGCCTACAGCAGATAGGGCAGTTCATTACACCCACCTTGAACTATTACTATGACCTGGATGATGTCCATCTTGGTTCTATCAGTCAGTGCCTTGAAACGGAAGAAACCCAGTCCTGGACTGATCACGCAGCAACACAAGCGCAGACCTGCCTGACATTGACTTCCCACGGCAACCAGACCTCGAAAACTATTCCTACGATGAGGTCCATGAATACATCAAAGAACTCTACCAGAAGACCCTCGAAGTCGCCTTGCCACAGAGCCATAACCGCAAGGGCAATGGGCGCCACACAAAGCAGACAACTCTGGGACGGTATCTTTCTTTATACCAGCCACTTCAGGTCCTGAAATCGACTTCCATCGTTCGATTGTTGGACATCCTTCCCGCTGCTACCGAGGATGATACTCTATCAACGAGACTATTCACTGCGGACTTGGACTCCAGCGGCCTGAAATACGAGGCTCTCTCGTACACTTGGGGCGCAAAGTCCAGCACGGGCAAAAAGTACTTCATCTATGTAAACGGCTACAAGCAGAGCGTCACGGCAAATCTGCACAGCGCTCTGTCATCACTTCGCCACTCCTCGCAGAGTAGGACACTGTGGGTTGATTCCATCTGCATTAACCAGGCCGACGTACAAGAGCGATGCCATCAGGTCTTGCTCATGGCTAGGATTTATGCTGGAGCAAGCAAGGTTCTCGTATACCTTGGTCCATCTACGCCACCCTCTGCCGCACTATTCAGGATTTTGCAATCGCCGATGTGTAATCCTGCAACGTTCTACGAATGCAACAACGACGACGACGAAGGTGGCGACACTGATCCGGCATTTTGGAAGATGTGTCACGATGCGGGACCAGACTTGGTCGAGGGCTTCATCGACATCAGCAGCAGGAGCTGGTGGAATAGGGTATGGGTTCTTCAAGAGTACATTTTGAACAAGCGCGATCCAGTCATTTACTGTGGGCGATTCAGAGTGGATAACCAAGTTCTTTCAAAGAACTTTCAGCGCTTGTACTCGTGGGTTGAGCATCGAAGACGACATGCAGTGCTGTTGGATGATTGCCACCATCCAGCATGCGACAGGTCATATATTCCAGTGGAGCAAACCGACGACAAGCCATCCACCTCACAAGCCAAGGACAAAGGAAAACAAGTCGCTGCCAATGACATGGATCTAAAAGATATCGATCCGAAAGCGAGACGAGGCATCCTCCCCCCTCAAGGTTCCGCAGGTCGAGAATGGACCAAATGGGGTCGCCAAGTTTGGAAAGCCACCTCTGTAATGATCAGGCGCGACCATTGTTCGCCGTATTCGATGCCCTACTACTCCATTATGGGGTTGCAGTCCCAGTGCACCGTTCCACACGATATGGTCTACGGTCTGCGGGAACTCATGGATGCCCTTTTCCGAAGCCTCTTCCCACCTGACTACATGATTCCCCTATCGACACTGTTTACTCGTTTTGCGGCCTACATACTGATTGTCGATATGAACGTGGACATGTTCTGGCATTTTCCGCACCGCCTTCGTGACGATACTGGGAGGGATCCACGGCTTCAGACGAGTGGCAGTGCTCAAGCTGTACCGTCGTGGGTTCGTGATTTCACGAAACCGCGGCTGGTTCGAACCGGCGACGAGCCTCCACGTCCGAACAAGAAAAAGACTCAAGTCTGGGGTTCTACTGCTCACATCCTCGACCGTGTTCTGTTCATGAACGGCATACTTCTTGACGAGATTGTCGATGTGTTTCCTCTCCCACTCAGTGATCCGTTCCTCCTTCTGCAACAACTGTGGTACGTGGAACGGTCATTTTGGGAGCCTAGATACCTACGTGACAATACGGTGGAAAGCGACAAAGATTCTGGCAATCCCAAGGATGAATTTGAGGATATGATGCATCGATTAGGGGGAGTTACGATATATCCGAGCATAGCCTGGGCGACGGGCGATGCGAATCGTTTCACAACAGACATCTCAATTGTCGATGTGATCAACGGTCTCACAAATCTGGGACCTTTACTTATCGAGCCTCTCGAAAGCTATATGGCCAAGATACCCCAGGTCGTCGATATGATTATGGAGAGGAACCAACAGGAAATCGGAATCGCCGCTCAAGCCAATTCTGACGAGGAGCCTGCAGAGCCGGATCATCTGATCCAAAGCATCGCGGATCTAGATCTGACGAGTGACGCGCCTTTTGTGATGTCTAGTCCGAGCCGCGATGATTTCATTTACGGAATGAAGTCACGTTTCTTGGAACTCGCGCGACAGATAGCTGCTCCGACCATGTCGAAGGATCTCGTTGGCATTTGCACTTTCGACTACGACAATTTCCGCTCCCAGGTACTTCATAGGCTTACTATGTGGTCCGCACAGAGAGTGGCAGACACGTTGGGTGAGCGTCCTGGTTTGGAGTATCTGAAAGAAGGTCTTAGCCCACGAGAAGAGACTGCTAAATGCGCCATCACGCACTCGCCAATTGCATATAGAGAGTACATCGACGCCATCGACGAGGGTAGAGATCCTCTGGAAATACGCATGAGGGAAGGGTTTGTCATTGATCTAGCAACTAAGATCCACAGAGCCACGGTGGACATGGTTGGTCTTGAGGGAGACGCGATATTCAAGAGCGTCAATGTTGGTGTTCAGCAAGACCTCAAGAACACCAAGGAAACATCAAGTCGTCGTGTTTGTATGTTTCCTCTTCTCACATCTAAGGGCAGAAAGAAGCGAAAAACCGACCAGGAGAAGATTGATATGATTGGGTCGGACTTGTCCCTCCTCAACCTGCCGCATGATCTGCCGAGTCACCCTGTTGGATCAATGAGCCGTTGGGCCTCCAAGCCACGCGAGGACATACATGATGTGCACCACTCGCTGTGCGACGTGGTGGACTTCCTTGCAGGACGGGAGCTTTTTGTGACCGAAACAGGCCTGGTGGGAATCACGGGGGTTGGAACCACTGGCATACAAGACGGGGATGATCTTTTGTTGCTCCAAGGCATGTCTTACCCGCTCATCGGGAGACTAGAGCCGCTACCTGAGCTTGGAGTGCCAAAGAAGAGACGGAGGGAGATGCCTACGAAGATGATGAAGAGGGAGATCTTGGGCACCGCCGTGGTCAAGGGAATTGACCCCAAGGATGGTAATCTGGAGGAAGCGACGATGCCTTCATGGTTTGAAGATATTTCTGGAGGCATCACAGGGCGTTTTAGGTTTGGCTAAATGTCACTGCTTTTGGTTGGAATCCAACATGGCAACGAGTTGAGAGACAAGCAACGCGAGAGGTCGAGGTTCATCTCGTATCGACAGCATCAATAGCACTAGCAGTGGGAGACTGGACATTGCCTGTATGAGCAAAGAGTGCCAAAGTCAAGGGCCTTGTATTCGGTGAAGTAAAGCGACAGCAGAGTAATAAAATGAACCACGGCACCTTGGTCATCCCTCTTACATAAATAGACGTCACAAGGGGCTTGCGCATGGTCCTCGTGGTGGCGTGACCACAAAGGAATCCGACATGCGAACCCGAGGTACGAGATACTAAGCATAATTTTCGTAAACAAGCGAATTTCGGCGACCCGCTTGCCCAAAAGAAACCTCGCTAACTTGATTACCTACTTCTATCCGCGGGTTCGCTTTCGCGTCCACATGGCGTCGTACTACGGAGTAGGTATGACTGCGCTGGGATGTGGCCCGGCCTCAGCAGTAGATATTGTTTACAAGCCCACCACCTTCTCCTTTTCATTTCTTTGATCATTCTTTCAACATTCCTTCTTGGGTTGTGTTTCAACTTTCAGTCTTTTTCGTCCATACGACCATGGATGCTGCGAGCCAGGAAAAGGGCCCGGTTCGAGATGCTCCCTGCGACTGTGAGTACCACGCCATCACTAAGAATTCCCCGACGCTAACTAACTCAATGAAAGCCCCCGCCGATACCGACGATCAACTTTCGACCCTGGAAAAACAGCTGTCTTGGCCAAGTCGCGACTCGAACGGTACCCATCGCAGAGAACACGAAGATCTAGAGACAGGCAATACTCGAAGCTCAGTACTAGGTCAAGCGCAAAATCCGGCGCTCGGAAACCCAAAGCCTCTCTATCAAGCCGGCATCCCGGGTGCCCCTCTGAGCGAGGATGATACAATGGCCGGCTCAGTTGACGAGAACGACATTGTTTGGTGGGATGGCGACAAGGACCCCGAGAATCCATATCACTGGCCCAGCTGGCGCAAGTACAGCAACTGCATCTTGATCAGTCTCCTCACTTTCGTCGAGCCCCTCGCATCCTCGATATTCGCACCTGGAATCCCGAAGCTCATGGAAGACTTTCAGAGCACCAACACGGAACTGGCCGCCTTTGTCGTGTCCGTCTATATCCTGGGTTTCGCATTCGGACCAATGGTTTTGGCGCCTCTATCGGAGATGGTGGGACGTCTACCAGTCTATCACGCGTGCAACGTTTTGTTCCTTGCCTTTACGATAGCGTGTGCGGTGGCACCCTCCCTCGACTCTCTTATCGTGTTGCGTTTCTTGGCGGGAACCTTTGGAGCAGCGCCGATGACAAACGGAGGGGGCAGCATCGCGGACATGTTTCCGGCCGAAAAGCGAGCGGGTGTCATGGCGGCCTTTAGCATAGGTCCGTTGATTGGGCCCATCATCGGTCCTGTCATCGGGGGATTCTTGACAGATGCGAAGGGATGGCGATGGGATTTCTGGGTCATCGCCATTGTCAGCGGCACCATCTCTCTTGCGATGGTCTTCGTCATGCGGGAAAGCTATGCCCCCGTCATTCTTGCTCGCAAGGCGGATAGGTTGCGCAAAGAGACTGGGAACAATCGCCTGCGTTCGAAGCTGGATTCCGGAATCTCCAACAAGGAGCTTTTCAAGCGTTGCATCGTTCGACCTACGAGGCTGCTTATCTTCTCGCCAATTTCCACCGTTTTCGCCGTCTACTTGGCAGTGGTGTACGGGTACCTCTATCTCCTCTTTACATCTGTTCCTTATGTCTTCCAAGACTCTTACGGCTTCACCACAACAACCATCGGCCTGGTGTATCTTGGCCTTGGCATCGGATCATTCATCGGCATGAGCTGGTTTGCGTGGGACAGCGGAAGGGAGGTCCAAAAGCATATTAACGACATGAAGCCCGAGGTGAGGCTTAAGCTGCTCCCAGTTGCTGCAGTTATTTTCCCGATAGGCTTCTTTGTCTACGGTTGGACGGCGCACTACGAGACACATTGGATTGCTCCAATACTGGGATTGGCCATCATTGGCATCAGTAAGTGCATTGCAGCCCAAAGGCTATTTTACTCAGCGAGGCAAGACTAATCCAGGATTTATTAGGCAACTTGCTTTGCTTCATGTGCATCTGCGTGTACCTCGTCGATGCGTACGAGCAATATGCAGCTTCAGCACTTGCAGCAAACACCATCATAAGATCAATCGCAGGTGCTTTCCTGCCACTGTGTGGCTTGAAAATGTACGATGCTCTTGGTCTAGGTTGGGGAAACTCTCTGCTTGGATTTATTGCTGTACTGTTGATACCTGTTCCATTTGTCGTCATTCGATACGGCGAGAGGCTGAGGAAGAACTACGAGATACCCAATCTTTGACCTGGGCACTTTGCATACCCTTCGATTTCATTCGTCTTCATAGATGGTTTGATCATCTTTAGAGCAGAGTCGTCAAACATTGGAGATACTGGGTAGTGCTAGGTGCTGTATATAATTTCCTTAAGCTGTGTCATAGAAATGATAACAATAGGGGATATAGCTCAATCATTTAATACAACAAGGAATTTTAAGCTACGAATAGCTGGTTTCAATTTAACTCGAGTAATAAAACAATCATTAAGGCCAAGGTAATTTTGAGCCAATCAGTGAGGGAGGGTATGCAGCCTGATCAGAAGGTTCTATGCGTCTTGGTATTCGAGAATATTACAACTGCTCGGAAGTGGGAAGAAATCTCGGCATCACGAAGCGTCCATTTCGTCGACATGAATCTCATCCCTCACCGACTTCCTCGGCCAGTAAATCCATTCTTGCCATTGCTGATCTAGAGAACGCTCAACCGAGCTCAGAATATGCATGCTCCACCCCCCATTGATCCAATTGGAATGTTGAAACGGCCTAGCGAGTGCTGCGTAATGTGCAAGTATGATGAGTGCGACAGGATGGTTGGTGCTTACGAGTTCAATGAACAATTTTGTCAAGCTGATGGGCCAAATCCAAATGCGATTGGCACGCTGTGGCGACTCATCGGTAACGCAAGCCGAGTAGGTAGTTCGAAGAGACTCAACAGCAAGCAAACAGGACGACTGCGGATTGATGGTCTCTAGCGACGGGCTGAGCTCGCGGGCGAGAGTATAAAGCCGATCCATCCGAGCCTGGAAAGCTCCGGTCTGCTTCATTACCACCGGCTTCCACGGTTGTAGAAGAGGAGCCAACGGCCCATTCTCGCTCCACTTCTCTATTGGTTGAATGGTGCAAATGCTCTTGATCCCCTGGAGAAGCTTGAAAGACTGTGCGATGTCAACGGGGGATACAGACTTCCCCAAGTGTTGAGGATCTGAGATGGAGCATATCGTCAACAAGAAAATGAAGGTGGCGAGAAAGAAGAACGGTTCAAAGTTGCTGTCGGTGATTTCGCCGAGGCGCGAGGTGAAATGCTGCAGGGCCAGATTCTGGTAGTGAGTCGATATAATTACGTACTCTCCCCGCTGGTCAGGGTGGCTGCGTGCGTAATGCAACGCTGAAACAGCGAGCAGCCCATGCATGAGGAACTCCTATGCACCTGTCAGTTACTCGCCTAAAAGCATTGAATATTCGCTTACATGGGAAAAGGCCGCTTCAGGCACGGTCGTCCTCCACACTTCAGCAGTGGATGGCTCATGAGAAAGCGTCGAGCAAACGACGGTGCTGTAGTGATGAAGGAGTCGCAGGCTTTGCATCCAGCTGATGGGGAAGTGATCCCGTGATTGCGCAGACGTCCGGCTCCCTGCCGTTGGCGAGGGCAAGTCTCCGATTATGCTCAAGGCTTCATCGGGGTTCGGGGTCGCGGAGTCAGAGTCTCCCCGACGTGTCGGTGTTTCTTGTCCTTGTCGGAGCGAAGGAGAGGTTGAACCCTCGGCGGTGGGATCAGCTTGTGCCTCATTGGGTCTAACAATTACCGAATTGGAAGCCGAGGCCGCTACAGTTAAACTGCAAACGATATCGAATCTGACACAATTACTACATGGGCGTTGCTCATCACACTAATCACCGAACGTTATTGACACCCGGCACGACGAAGTGAAGAGCACACTCCCAGGATTCCCTCACCTTGACATGCCGCGCTTTGCAACGCTGACAGCCGCCCCTGGATTTTTTGTGACCGAGTCGCTTAGACGCTGGTCGCATGTTTCTTCAAAGCGAGATGAGCTGGTAGTGTTATTTGCGTGGTCGGATTCGGATTCGTAAAGAACTGGGATACGACTGGATTTTCTTAGGCGCGGAGTTGCTTAAGTACCCGTTCATTGCGCAGTGACCACCGGGGTAGATGGGGCTTTGTTGACCTTGACCAATCGAACGAACTGGATGATGCAGGGGTGGCACCTACCAGCGGCCAAGCAGTGTGGACACGGGATCTATAATGTCGAGTTAGTTGCAATGAGATTGCCTCTTCATCAGTCAAGAGAGATAACAAAGGCGACTTCGATTTATGTATTCTTGGATGCTTGAGGCAGGGATCCTCCAAAGGCGGCGAGACAATAAGACAAGCGGAGCCGGGATGATGGACCTGATGAATCGAACGCAATTTGATCAATGCTACAAGAAACCCTTGATTTCTTTAATGTGTTCGAAAAGGACGTTGAGAGCAATAAAGCACCTCCAAGTCGAGAAATCTGATAGCTGCTATGGCAAGAACATGGACATTAAGCCTTTAAACCAACCCAGATTTCATCCCACTCAAATCCTCAGCAATATCCCCAGTGTCAAACTGTGCTCCTTCCGTAGTAAGTCCATCCTTTGTCGTCTGCCTGCATCTCACACCAAACTAGCAACTCAATTCGACCCAACCCGACATTAGTGTGCAACCTTCTTGGCCAAGAAAGACTTTGCAGTGGCGATTTGTTGAGCTGCATCGCGGAGCTTCGGACTTGGGTTGGCGACTGGGGAGCGGTGAGCCAGCTTGGGCAGATGGGAGGGTTTGTTGAAACGAGGGGTGAGAGAAGGCGAGGTCTTTTCGGGGAGGGTTACGGCAGCCCAGCGACTGGACTTGAGACCCTGGCCGGATTCTAGACCGTGCTCAAGACCGTTCACTTTCTCGGGTTGAGGCGAGGACGAGTTGCTGAGCTCGGGGGTGGTGGCGCCGGTGCGGGACTGGGGGGCAATGCTGGACTGGGGGGCAACGTTGTCTAGGTCTTTAAGAGGACGTGGCTCGGGTTTGTTCTCGGGGCTGGTAACTTCCACGACAGGAGTCAAAGCGATCTTCTCAACGACTTCTTCATCGACGCCAGCTTCAGTGGCTTCGTCGAGCTTGGGCGCAGCGTGATACGGGCAGGACGACTCCCCTCCCCAGAGCGCCTTGAGAATATCGCGGTGCTTACCGAAAGACGCAGTATCGGCGACAGGCAGCGCGTGTCTCTGGAGCAGCGGCGACTCGAGGATCTCCCTGGGACTGCGCCTGTCCCCGACGGCGTCCTCGCGGGTGGTGCAGTGGGCGCAGCGAAGCTTCTGCATGTGGGAGAAGTCGACGGCGACGGTGCTGAAGTCTCGCTCGACGACGCCGCACGTCCCGAAGAAGCAGATGCAGGAGCCGCGGGCGTCGGCGCAGGCGTCGCGGCGGCCGGCGACGAGGTGTAGTTTGCCGCAGGTGAAGGAGAGCAGAGGCGGGTTCTGCGGGGCGCAGATGGCGAGCGTGATTGATTCTTTGCACATCTTTGGTGGAGGCTTAGGGTTTGTGATTGGAGGTTGAGGGGAGTTGCGGCCACCAAGAGGGTTGAAGTGAAGTTGAGGTTGCGCGACTTGGGTGCTGAGAGGATGGAAGCTGAAGAGGTGACTTGGAGAGCGAGCGCGAAAGAGCCTTAGGACTTAGAATGCAGCGCCTCAGGCAATGGTGAAGTTGACGGGTGTTGACAGCTGGTTGGCACTGGCAGCTGTTGGGTGGTGAGTGGTGGGTAGAGGGCAGAGGCGCAAGGCATTAGTAGTTTGCTGATTGGTTCAATTTGGCCTGCAATGGAGGAATAAGTCTGTTTGGTCGTATTCAGTATCTCTTGTTCTTTGAGTTGTGGTCGCCGAGGTTGGGGCCAATGGAAGCAGACGAGATCTTGATTCCTCGCAGTCAACTGCATCGTGCATTTCCTGCGGTACATCATAGACATTCATCTTGAAACCAATCCAATCGTCGACAGACATCACCTCTTCCAAATCGCTATATCCAATCCCAGAGGTTTCCTCAAAAACCCCTCTCTCGTCTGCATCACCCCCTGCCGCAACTCAATCGAGTATCGCCGCGCCCACGTCGCGACAATGAGCTTCATCTCCATCTCGGCCACGTTTCTCCCGACGCACGCCCTAGGCCCGTGGCTAAACGGGATAAACGCATTCTTCTGCCGCGGAGTCACACTCTCCCACCGCTCGGGCTTGAAGTCGTCGGCGTCCTCGCCCCAAATCTCCTTCGAGTGGTGCATCGAGTACGTGGGCACGCTGAGGACGCTGCCCGGCGGGTAGAAGTGGCCGCGGATGGTGACGCCAGGCGAGTTGTCGGGAATCTGCCGGGGAAGGCCGATGCCCGATGTTGAGTGGAACCGGAGCGTTTCGTTGAGGACGCAGCTCAGGTACGGCAAGTCTCGGACCATGTCGAAAGTAGGGACGGAGACGTCTTTGGGGATTTCGGCATCGAGCTCAGCTTGCAATTTTTCAAGGACGCCAGGAGTCCGAACCACATGATACAAGAGAGCGCAGGACGAGTTGGAGGTCGTATCGCTGCCAGCAATGAGCTGCGTGAGCGCCTCGGCTGTCAGCTCCTCTCGTCCAAGGGGTTGGTCATTTTCGTCTCTGCCTTCCATGAGACGTGCTAGGAGATCCATCCGCTCCTTCGGCGGGGGATTGTCCAGCCTGGCCTTGACTCGAGCGATGGCTATCCCCGCCAGGTTCTGGACAGCGTTGAGGCCGTTGCTGAAGAAAGGATCCGGCAACCATTTGGCGTAGGGTTTCAGCTGCGGGAAACAACCCAGCGTGGCGCTCACCTCGCCTCGCCGGTTGAGAATCTCAATGGCGGAGGCGTATATGGGCGGGCTGTCGGGCGTGGCTCTGACTTCTGTCATGTCAACGCCGGTGCGAAGCATGTCGAAGGGCGCCCCGAAGGCCAAGTCGCCAATGATGTCAAAGGCCAGGTAGTTGAACCAGGGGAGGCAGTCGAGGTGGGCCTCTTTGCGGTCGCCTTTTGGCTGGCCGGTCGCAATGAGGTTGTCGATTTGCTTGACAAAGAGCTCGAGATTGGCGTGGACATATGGTTCGAACTGGGTGATGGATTTGGTGGAGAAGGTGTGCGAGATCATTTTGCGTTTCCGCGAGTGCTCGACACGATCTCGGGTGTTGAAAAGACCACGCCGGATGGAGACAAAGGCATCGTAGAACTCGCTTCGCGGTGTTAGATTCGGCTCAAGTAAGGAATTGCATCTACACGTACGACTTTAGAAACCCGTTTCCGTGGCCGTAGATGACTGGGATTGCTTCGTCGTCCGCGATACTAACGTGGTTCGGCGCAATGCGAATCACCGGGCCAAGCTGTTGGTGCAACCTATGCATGACACTGTAGCGCTCGCCACGCCGGCAGACGGAGAGGAGCCATAGGTTGGAGAACTGCGCTGGGAACGGCGATGGCAGACTTCTCAGGTGGGCGAAGGTGACGAAATAGGAGTACAGGTAGGACACGAGGAGGATGGCGATGCCGAGCGGGACGGACCACCAGGACAGCAAGAGGTCGACCAGCGCCATGGTGGACAGCGGGGCTCCAAAGGGGTTTGAGTCTCAAGCAGTCGTGTCGTCGAGGATTTCACGGCAACGGGTGAATGACGATGAGTGAAATGTGAGGCGGCTTCAAAACTGAACCTGCGCGGGCAACTAGTCTAGTCAACTACGTGGGGCAATCCGCGCGGCCTGTCGGGACTCGGGAGTCGAGATTGAGCTGGCCTTTGAAGCGGGGGAACCGTCATCCTGGCGTCGCTTTTTCTTCAATTAGCCTACAAGATAGACACTTGCTATTGGTGGTTTGCTTTCAATCCCTGCCTGACTGCGCTGCGAGAGATTCTGACGCCAAGACAGGGCCGCAAGTCAACATTCCTGTGGTCGCGCAGTCAAGACGAGAGCAAACCAGCACACAAGCCCCCCACACATCGACGCTTCTGAAAATTCCGAGGAAAACGGCAGATTTGGCGAAAGAGGCAGAAAACACAGGCTTAGGGCGTCATAATGGAAGACAGTTACCACCGTGCACCGGCAAGACAGCTGCAGTAGGATCCTGGGGAGCCATGGACTGACGAATCGGGTATCGCGGCTGAACTCTCCCCCAGACTTTGCGGAGGGAGTGTGGGGGAGACGGCTCGGGATTTGAAATCGGCAGTGCATCAATGGCACGGAATTGCTAGAGGGGCTTGGGTTGGGTAAGTATTGCCGCATTTACGAGCGATTGAGAAGTTGCATTGCAAATGGGTGATCCGGGGGCACAATCAGCTCAACTTGTCTCCCTAGGCTATGATATCAATAGACGGCTTTGGCATAATCGAGGTTTCGTCTCGTGTCTTACCGAGTAGCAAGGAACGCAGCTAACCGACGAGCAGCATTAACCATCAGCCAGCACTGCCCCCAGCGCAAAGCCCCAATCTTCCATCCAAAATGCACACGCAATCACTTCCCATTGACCGGCATTTTCGGTCCAGTTACAAAAATGTCTGAATGCCCATCGTCCACCAAGACAGACCGCCTCGCAGAAACCAGATCTTGCATCGGCTCCTTCCGATGCCGACGGTTGCATCAACGCGACACCGCCTCCCTGGGGCACATCCGGACTCCGGCAGCGTGTCAAGTTATTTAAAAAATGCAAAACTCGAAGCCGAGTTTCACCCTTTTTTCCCTTTTCTGGTCGAACTGGCATAAATTCGTTGTTGGCGCAAGCTGAAACTGCGTCTGCCCCAGCTCGCGTCGTGGAGCATGGGTTTGCGGTGTCATCGCCGCCCCCAAGGCGTCTCAGATGTCCTGCATCCGACGCGATCCGGTTTCGCGGCGTCGAGGCCGACCCAAGAGTCGGCCTCGTCGAGAGAGGGCTGTGGACATGCGAAAACTACATTTCTTTCCCGTTTGGCCCCTCAGATTGCCTGCTTTTGAGGTTCTCTCCATCTAACTGCCCTTTCGCCAATTCCGCGTCCGACGCTGTGCAACCTCCAAAACAGCCACGACTTCCGATTACGCTCGACCAAGCCGACTGCCGATCAGGAATCGCCGTCTTTCCATCCTTTATCGAAAACCCCCTTCCGACTTGATTTGAAATCCGGCCTGGTGCCAAATTTCATCCCAATGGATCTATCCCCTCGTTTCGAGACCGTGGTCCGCCCCGACATAGAAGACGTCTTGCCGGCGTCATCAAATAGCTTCGGCGAAGCACCAGTGACGACGGGACCCTCGAGCCCCCTGTCGTCTTCAGAAATCCTAGAAAAACTCCTTCTCAACGCAGAGATCTCGCGCGTCATCTCTGCCTCTCAGTCAACAACGCTGTTCACCGCAATCACTCCTCGCCAGTCAATCCAAGCCGTCACCTCGACAGCCGAGGCCTTCGAGGCCACTGCCACCGCTGCAGAAGACAACGTCCCCTCTGCAACTCAGCGCTTCAATAGGTTCACTGATATCGGCATCGCGTTTGGTATATTTGGTAAGATCTGTCTTTGTTTGTTTTACATGCCGTCAGCTAACACGACCCAAGTCGCTCTGACGGTCATCGTCGTTGGCATAGTCTTTTGCGTGCGCCACAAAAAGTCGAAGAAACCTCCAAAGTCACAGGGACAGCATGAGCCAAAGACAATAGACTATAGGGATTGGCGCCAGGCGAACCTTTCTGCGCCTAGTGTTGCTCACATTCCGAAAGACAGCAATTCTCATCCAGGAGCGATGGTCGACAATTATGCCCGAGAACACAACCAGTGGGCACAGCCGCCGTTGTATCAACCATCACAAACACAAAATGCGAATTCCATACCCAACCCGCCACGACAAAGATATTCATAGCGCAGTTTAGTCTAAAACAATATGTTAATTTTTCTATCCTTCATATCTTAAGTCTAATTGATGGACTATGAGCTAGATCTCTAAGCTGCAGCTTTAGCTTGGGTTGCTTTTCTAACGTAGCTTAGACTTGAAAGTAGTGACGGATCATGTTTAACATGGTGAACTGGACGGTCCATGCGTCGACTTCCAATCCTGCGGCCCAACTTGGCTCCCTTCGAGGACGCCGCGTAGACGTCGCGGGCGTACTACTATCGGACGGGGAGTGGCCATGGTAATGGATGGGAATCTGGGAATACAACCTAAACCGAGCTGTAAGCCTGCTCTAACAAAAAGCAGCAGCCAGGCACGCGGACGGAACTTGTGTGAACAGGCAGCTGGTGAACCAGAATGAACCTTGCTTAAAGCCCACTTGCGGGGACATTTTGCTGACGAACAATGGTCGAGCAAAGAACGGAAATAGTGCGCGTCACTGCTCGCATGATGTGAGGGCGGCAAGACTCGAGAAGAAATAGCTACCCTGCAAGGGCTGACAGAGCACATTTGGCTCTTGCCTCTATGCCAGGATCACAGATAGAATTAGCAGTAGGCATGCGATTAAGCGCCTGGAGGGCAGAATCTCTCACCGCGCGGTAGTAGGCGCCGACTACCGCACCAACTACCTGCCGCCCTCCCCCAAAGCTCCGTCTCTATCACCAGCAACTCATTTCATCTTTCAGGCATCTACTATTCTACTGTCACATCGACTAACACGTCATCTCCAACATCATCGCAACCATCGTCAAGGACCGCCTCGGTCAACAAAAGACCATCACCCTCCCCTGCAACCGCCGCGAGGTCTGCAAGAGCGCCGGCCAACTACCACCAACCTGTCAATTAGGTTGTGCCAATACCTCAATCACCTTCTCGCCTCGAAATGGATGCTCCTGTCCTCTGTACAATCTGCGGCTCTTCCGATGCGCGCCGCTGTGTCCAGTGCCACTCAGCTGCCTACTGCTCCATAGAGTGCCAGCAAACCGACTGGCGAACTCACCGGATTCTGTGTCGCAAGTTCGCCGAACATGTCGAGGACAACTTTGCCAGTCGGCCCTCGCCCTGGCACTACCTCGCCATCTATTTCCCCATGGCCGGAAGGCGGCCGTGTCTTATATGGGTGGACTCCAGAATAGATGCAGTCGAGGGTCGAACCTACTTCTACCCAGTCCTTGATCACCTCCTACACATCCCCGGCAACGACTACATCGGTCGTGGTTTACGCCAAGTCAGAGGCAACATTCTTCGTGGAAGGGAGCAGAACCAGGATACTCTACATTTATGGTTTCTGGACCCAGATGTCACGCCGCACAACATCACAATCAATCGAACCATCCACGGCACACCACTGATTGCGGATACGTGGGGCGAATTTACCTGGAATGGTCCACTCGTTGCGGTGATGAGGGCCGGATCCGACTTTGATCCCCGCCATGCCACTGACATCACCCTCACAGCCTATCGTGATGCCATCGACTACCTGGGCTTCTACATGGACACCATCGGGAGCATGATTGATGGGCCTGGTCGAGATTGTCATCGATCCAATATCGTCCTAGCCAGAAAGATCTCCAAGGCCACTGGTGTCCGGATCAACTGCCGTCGTGACCAGGCCATCCGAGCCGAGCCCGAAATGGTCGAGGTCTCTGTGCCCAGGATGCATCCCCTCTTTAACCTCGAAAGCGACGACCCATGCGACATCCCGTCCCTGTTCGGCCTGGAGTTGGTCGCAAAAGCATATGACGACAGTCGCAGCGGCGGTGGGAACAGTCACTCGCTGGCTAACAATGGTCTAG
This sequence comes from Neonectria ditissima, assembly GCA_001305505.1. Lineage (NCBI taxonomy): Eukaryota > Fungi > Ascomycota > Sordariomycetes > Hypocreales > Nectriaceae > Neonectria > Neonectria ditissima. The sequence goes on from LDPL01000014.1 coordinate 404,442, forward strand.
CCAATCCCTTGGCCCAACTCCTCCTCATCAGGACATCTATCCAAAACGGAAGCTGGGTTCATTTGCCGAGCTACTGGAGTCATCAGTCTCTTGGAAGTCTCCTTTTTGTTGACCGTTCAGGACGAAACATACGCAGGCACGACATAACCGAAATCTGCAACCTGATTGAAGAGGTCGCGGTACCTTTCATCCTCAAGGAGAATGCATCTGAACCTGGAATGGAGCAGAAACTGAAGGACATACTTAAATGGGAAGGGTCTATCCGCGGAATCGGGCGATGAATGCCTTTGATCGTAATACTTTATGGACTGGCTGGCATTGCAATAAACGTTGTAAATCGCCCTAGCGTGTTTTTCTTTACAAGCAGTAATATCCAACTCTAGCTCTCTTTAATAATAATAAGCCTTATCGTCTGCTACTCTTAAGATGCCCGAGAAATGTGATACTTCTAGGGCAACCGCCGATAGGAGCTGGAGTCCTTAGTCTGCGGTCTTAGCTGCCCATCGACCCTTATGACGTTCTCATCGGTAGACCTCCACATGCGTGCCGTTTGCCCCGATTACCATATGCATAGATGTACAGTAGGGATGGGGTTTGGGTTTGTATTTTGAGATGGCGACAATCATTTCTCGTAGCTTGGCTGCTAGAACCGCGCGAGGTTTAAGACTGACTTAATAAGATTAAGCGCAATTCTGAATTGGAACGATTTATTGGCCAAGGAGAGCTGAATATAACCCTAATCTGCTGGATGTGGCGGGGTTTACAGACGTTGTTGGCGATTCACCAACTCCTAGCACACCTACGAGCGCTGAAGACTCGTCTACTTCTGTAGCTCCTGTCATCTCCACTACATTTACAGACATCTCAGAGGCCCCAGGCACTCCTATGACCCCTACTTCTGCTCTTGAGACAACGGCCGTGGATACAATTACCGTTGGGAGTACCACCTCGACTGAGATAACGAGTGAGACCAGCGCCGAGACCACAGTCGAGATTACTACAACTGAGACAACCACCACCAGGGATATCACCACTACTAAGGATGCCGCCACGACCGATGAAGGTACCACAACCGCCGAGGATCCAGATGGTACTACTAGCTTTCTGGAATTTGATCCTCCTATAACCACCGTTAGCTGCACCGAGGCCACTAATAATGCCATTGACGCTAGACCTATTCTCTTCGACTTTTGGTTCAACCGTGACAACTTCAAAACGAAGAAAAGAAGGAGGAGTACATCAAAAAGACCGAGACTCGGGCCTGACATCTTGATCTTACGGAACAACTTCGGTAACAAGCCAGAGATTCCCACGGCGTGTGTCGAGTAGCTTGATCTCGGGCGTCCTTCATATCCTCTTCGATGCTGCCAAGCTCATTGACTGTGTTACTGAAGCTGGCACTAACCTGGTCCTAACGTGAAGCTGCCTGACCCCCTGATCGACATGGCCATCACCCTCACCGACACGCTCAAAGAGATCTGAGGCCGACTACTACTACAACCAGCTACGCCGAGACTGGAGTCGAGAGCTATACGCAGCGTCAAAACCGCCACGACTGAAGACTGCGTGGCCGTCACCCAGTGATGCCGAGGCTACGACCAAGATCACAAATGTGACCAAATTCAGCCTGAGCTAAGCGTCAGAGGCCATCGGCGACTTCTGCAGCCACGAGATTGTGCTGCCCATCTTCAAAACGTACAAGGTAGACGGCGTGACGCTGCAGCCGATTACGCAGTGGACGACGACGGGCCTGGAGGACTGCAACGAGAGCGCCAAAGGCGGCTACCATCCGGAGATGTCTGACTGCAAGACGCAACTGTAGGGGCGCTGTCAACAACTGCAACACGGATACCACTGAAGACAAGTACGGCCAGCAGCCTAAGGCGTAGGATAAAAGGAAGCCCCGCAAAATATCTCGACCTCTTCCTTGCACTTTTATCCGTGCACTATCGCCATCCTGCCGTAAGCCAAGAATGGCTTTAGGAACATCTACCATTGGCGAGACGAAATCCTGGTCCATACGCTCTGCGACGAAGGCCTGTCTTACGATGCAAGCAAGGCTGATCGTAATCGTATCGCAACGCGTTAGCGCCCTGGTCCTCTCGTACTCTACTGGTGGGATAAAGAACGGAAAACTCTATTGACAGTTCTGTTAGCCTGAACGCGTCAGCGATGGGAAGCACAAACTTAGTACTTAACTCTGCTGCCCAGGAGTTCGCGGTCAAGGGGAGTCTTAGCACATAACTGATAACAGGCCTTTTCGTAGCTCTGCTAGTGCGGAATTGGTGCACTAAGGTTACGAGGTCGACTGCAGGGATAATCAAATACAGCTATACGGCACTTGTCAATGATCAACCTAAACACCAGAAGGGAAGGTTCGGTAGCATGTGAATAGCGTATGAAAGTTGGAGGTTTAGCGTCTAAGCTGCGTAGTATCTACAGATACCTTGAAAGCCTAAAAACTAGTCAGTGAAGATCTTACGTTCAGACCTCGCCGTTCGTATGTCGAAAACAGGGCAAGCGTGTGCAGGCTCGACCCCAGCACGAGGCCTCAAGTTGACGCCCAGGCTAAAATTTAGCCCCATTTCAAACCGAGGGAGACCTATGGAGTTTTGATACAAATGAACAGGCAAGGTCAGTTCCTTGGAAAAGAGAGAATCCGACGACCTCTGGTCAAACTTACATGCCAAAGTAAACGCCGTCTCGACCCGACTACACATTCCACTACTATTGAAGCCTTTGAATATGTTGAAGACTGTATTTTCAACGACTTCGCAGACGGGCACAGCCCTGGAGATCTTGGCTGTACTTGTTCTCATCCAAATCTGCCAGGCCTTATACAGCGCCCTGCTCTGCCCCCTCGCGAAGATACCCGGCCCCCGATTTCCCACCGCGAGTTCCCTTTGGATACGCTGGCAGAGATGGCACGGCCGACTATCCTTCGAAGCCGACAAACTACTGGCAAAGTACGGCCCTATAGTGCGGATCGCCCCGAATATCGTGCTCGTCAACGACGTGGCATCTGTGCAGACGCTCTTCGCAAGACAGGACCTTGACACTGCGCCGAAGGCTATCCGAGCGCTGCGTATCGGTGGTCACGATTGGACGGTCACATACCCAGAGAACGAAATCGCCCGCCCACGCCGTCGTCCCGTCATGGTCGCGACGACGACCAAGGCGCTACGGTATTGGCAACCTTTGTTTGAGAAGAACATTGTGAAAATGGCCACCAACCTAGGTGCATCTCGGGGCAAGAAGTCGGAAGATGTTGTCCATCACTTGCGCATCGCCACGCTTTTGAACTCGCAGCTTGTCATGGCAGGCCCTCAGGCGGATCTAGAACCAGGAGACTTCCCTCGTGCTGTCGGCGAGTACAACTTCCTCGTTGTATGGTGCCTCTGCCTTCCCGAATGGCTTTTCGAATGGCTGAAGTCGAGCCCTTTTCGCCATGCCGCCTATCGAGTTCGCTCCAGCGACTACCTGCTCCAGATTGGCCAAGAGGTTGCTGAGGAAGCAAAGAACTGCGTCGGGGATGATGATGTGTCGACGGTATACGAACTACTTATGAAGAACATGAGCAAGGAGCGATTCGGAGACAGCAAGGCAGAAGTGGGTGCCGAGATGGCCGGCCAGATCCTCGCCGCCACCGAGACCACGTCATCGGCACTCGCCTTCATCTTCTACTATCTCGCCAGAGAACCTGTTCTAGTCGAGTCTCTCTACGAGGAGCTTCAGCCTGTCGAGGGGTTCAACGGCCTGGAGAACCTGAAGCTGCTCAACGCCTGCATCACAGAGGGCCTCCGTTTCCGCCCGCCGGTGGCTCTGACAGGCAGCCGGGTCGTGCCCTCTGGCGGCCTGAACATCCTGGGCTACCACCTCCCCGCCGGGACCGTTGTGACAACGCAGTCGCTCTCGCTGAGCCGACAGCGGCCAGATCTATTCCCCAACTACGACGAGTTCGACCCCTTGCGCTGGCTGGACGACGACGAGAAACTGATTTCTGAGCGGCGTCGTTGCCTCTCGCCCTTTGGACTGGGCGCCCGTCGCTGCCCGGGCGGCAATATGGCCTCTTTCCAAATGCGCATGATCCTGGCGGCTGTTGTTCGCACGTTCCGCCTATCGGTCGCGCCTGAGACCACACCCCTCTCCATGGCCCCATTTGAAGCCAACGGTTTCCGTTCACGAACGGACGCGTGTCGCCTGGTTTTCACACCGCGAGATCTTGACCCGCAGCCTGGGCCGAAGGGATGCGAATGCGGAACGGAATGTGCTTGTGTCGAATGTCGTTGCGTTCACTATGACGAGCATTAGCATGTTTCATGCAGCACATCCAAAACAACAGGTTAAGTAAAGTCGATAGCCTATACGAAACTTGGTGTAGCTCTATCCACACCAATACGCTTGGCAAAGCACGTCGTTCCTTTAAATATGCTAGGGTGTCTCGTAAGGGTATCTTATTGCCTATGGAGAAGGCCCAATCTTGTCCACGACGGTGGTGGGGTGATGGATGTTAGTGAAATAGTAGCCTACTAGATGATTGCGGACATGTATTTTGCGGCGAAGAAATTGGTTGGCCACTTGGTGAACATCTTTACTGTTGAGAAATTGGTAGACCGGCCTCCTGGTCGACACAACTTGAGGTCTTACTGGGATACTCCATCAACGTTGACAAAGCAGATAGATGGTCGAGATGGGTTAAATTACAAACGAACAACTTACACAAGTGGAGATGGAAGAATGGTCGCATTTTCCTACAAATGGGGATCGGAAATTCTGATTGAGATGGGTGGGTGAAGGTCTTCTCCTGGCTGAGAATGGCAGCAAATAAGACGTGACAATTGCAAGTAGTTTGGGCTAGCTTGGTTCTGCCAGCCTTGTTCTCTGTCCACGTGCCTTGTGATGATTGACACTTTCTCTCACCACCATCACTTTGCGACGTAAATGTCTCGGCCTAATGTTATGCTCCGGTTTTAATTAGCCTAGCACCACTTTTATCATTGTTATACGGAGTAATTAGTCTACAATTACGGTCCAACCGGGCACCCAGCGACCCCAAGGCTATCTATTCCTTACTCTCCCCCAGCAAGACCAAGTAATAAAGCTGTTTGTGTCCCTAGCAATACTAAATCCAGCTAAATACCCCCACGCTTTCCTCTGAATCCATGTGACCGAACCGCCATTGCGTGCTCTGGCGATAAGACGGCTGACACAGGTCACTTGAACCACGCAAGACGTCATCGCCGCCTTCAATCACGAAAGCCCTTCGCAACGCTCATCCGCCGAAACATGGCACTCGCCGCCAATCACAGCGCCGAACCCACTGGCATTGACGTCCTGGATCTGGAAATGATTAGGCCTGCTCCCGCCTCTCCCGCCCAATAACGGCCTGCGACCGGTTTCACATAGCAAAACTGTGGAGAAAAGGCGTTGTGCCCGGTGTGTGTGATGGCAGCCGAAAACGGAAACGCAATGTCGTGCTCGTGGCAGTGCTGCGTGCACTTGGGCCGTCTCCGCGTCCCGCCTTCTCATCCCAAGCCTTTATATAGATGATATTCTCAGCGTTGCAAACAAGGCTTCTTTGGTGCTGCTCAGCTTGACCATGGCATTTCTATTCTCATCGCGGCAACGGGGCCACCAGCCTGGACTGGCAGAGAGATCCGGCGACCAAGGCCCGGACTCGTCGAGCAGCGCGTCCTGGGCGCAGACCAACCAAGATGAGATCCCGCTTCTTGGCAGTGACCAGAAATCAGCGTCGTCGTCGGCCACGAGCATTCCCGGGGTGTCGCCTCTGGGTGAACCGGTAGACGAGAAGCGGTTCTGGTGGCAAAGGACGCAAGGGTTCGATGGCGAGGCTATTGCGACGCAGGAGTCTGTCTACGATGATCCCGTGCTCGCGCAGAGATACCAGCCTCGTCCGGACTGGGAGAACATCCACCGGTTTGATCCTTCGGCGCGGTGGACCTGGAACGAAGAGCACGAGCTAGTCAGGAAGATCGACATGCGAATCATGATATTCGCCTGCGTCACCTTTATGGCTCTGCAGCTCGACCGCGCCAACCTCACCCAGGCACTCTCCGACAACTTCCTGTCCGATCTGGGTCTGGATACCAACGGTAGTACCGCACGGAATCTGATCGTGCGAGGATTTACTAACCGTATGCTTTAGACTATAATCTCGGAAACACGCTTTTCAAGCTGGCTTTCCTATGTGCTGAGCTCCCGTCGCAGATATTGAGTAAATGGATCGGCCCCGATCGATGGGTTCCCATGCAGATGTGTCTCTGGAGCGTCGTATCAATAAGCCAGTTTTGGCTAAAGGGCAAAGCCACCTTCTTGCTCACGCGCGTATTATTGGCCGTCTGCGAGGGTGGCTTCATCCCCGACGTGAGTCGACTGACCCGCGATGGCGTGGGCACGAGCTTACCGCGAATAATAGATAATCCTTTACCTCAGCTATTTCTACAAATCCCACGAGTTGTCCCTGCGCCTAGCCCTGTTCTGGGCAGCCATGTCGTTCTCGGACATTGTTGCCGGGTTCCTCGCCGCGGGTCTTTTGCAGCTCCGCGGGCTGTATGGCTTGGAAGGGTGGCGATGGCTATTCCTCATCGAGGCGAGTAACACCTGGAATGTGGTTCGATTGCATCCATAACTGAGACTGGATATAGGGCGGGTTGACCTTTTCGGTGGGCTTGCTCGCTTTCGGCCTCATGCCGCCGTCCCCGACTCAGACGGCAAACTGGTTTCGAGGGGAAAAGGGATGGTTTAGTGAGAGGTATTTGAAAACGCCATGACGTCTGCTTTGAATATCTGCTGATGTCTGAGCAGAGAAGAGGTCATCATGGTCAACCGCGTCATCCGAGACGACCCGAGCAAAGGAGACATGCACAACCGCCAGCCCATCACCCCGAAGCTGCTGCTCCAGAGCCTGCTCGACTACGATCTGTGGCCGCTTTACATCATCGGTCTTTTTTGGGAGCAGCCCGTCGTGCCGCCGAAGCAGTATCTCACGCTGACTCTCCGTGAACTCGGATTCAGCACCGTCGTCACGAACATCCTGACGGTCCCTACCATGTTCCTGACCATGTGCACCATCATGGGCATCACGTACCTGTCCGAACTCTGGGACGAGAGAGCCCTGACTGCCATGATGGCGCAGATCTGGGCGCTCCCGTTCCTGGTGTTCCTGTATCTCGTGGATCTCTCCCAGATCAACCGGTGGGCTGCGTGGGGGATATTAACGCTGCTGCTCGCATACCCATCCCGTAAGCCTCGACACCCACACAGCCATGGAACACGATCTCGCTGGCTAACCCGCGGCTTGTAGCACACGCCATCCAGGTGAGCTGGAACTCGCGCAACTCCAACGCCGTCCGGCTGCGCACGGTTTCGGCGGCCTTGTACAACATGAGCGTGCAGACCGCCGGCATCATGGCGTCCAACATCTACCGGGCCGACGACAGGCCCCGCTACCGGCGAGGCAACCGGGACCTGATCAGCATCGCGTGCATGAATATAGCTCTGTATCTGGGGGTGAAGGCGTACTACGTGTGGCGCAACAGGGCCAGGGCGCGGAGATGGGACGCCATGTCGGACGAGCAGCGGCGGGTTTACCTCGATACCACGGGCGACGAGGGGAACAAGCGGCTGGACTTTCGGTTTGCGCACTAATGTCGAGCTTCCCCAGACGCCAAGCGAGGAGGGCTGGCTGCAGCGGGGGGGATGCGCGCGTGTAACTCCTTGTGCCCTTGTCCCTCTTTCTCCGCGTCCTGGTGATGCCATTCCCGGGTCGTAGCCGGTTCGGCCGTGGAAAGCAGCGGCTGATCGGGGTTGAAAAGGCTGGCAGGCCGGGCCGTTGTGCTGGCGCAGAGCTTTTATGGCGCTTTTGCCCACGTTCTCCGATGCCAGCATTTTGTACTGCACCTCCCTGTTTGGTCGGGACATGGCGCGATGCGATGCAGGTGTCTAGATATACGCGTCCAGGTGGCTGTCGCGGGCAGATGGTGCAGATGGCCTAGACCCGCAGTATGCAGGTGGCAGGCATCCCCATGGCATGATCTGGGACGATGGCCGGGTGGTAGGGAAGCCGGTGCCAGCCAATCGTCACCTGAAAACACGCCGACCTGGTGAGGGGTTATCGTCGTTTGGTGAGAGTCGTCGGACGCCGCCGCACACACAACCGGGTCAGCGGAACGCCACTGGAAAGGCCGTTGCCCTCGACAGCTGGACATCTGGACTGCTCGGGGCGTTTGCTTTCGTCGAGAACGAGCATGGGCTGGCCGGAGGCGAAGGATAAGAACCCTGGGGCGGGACGCGGGGAGTTTTTTCTCGATGGCCCCAACTCCATCCAGGAACCAGGCCGTCTTCAGCTATAATTACCTAGATCCAGAGTCAGCTCCAGCTTCAGATTCAGCTCCAGCTCAGCAAGCAAGCAAGAAAATCCGATACCTCACATTCATTGGAATCCCGTAACCTCCCTCCCCAACAAGTCCTGCCATGACCGCCGCCGCCGCCGTCCCCTTCGTCTCCGTCGCCCCCGAACTCGAAGCCGCAAACCAGAGATATGCGGAGAGCTTCACCGGGGCGCAGCTGCCCTCTCCGCCCAGCCGGTAACTACTCCTCTTCCCCTTCCAACTCCTTCCTGGGATCAAGGGCTGAGTCGGGTCCAACCAACCCAGCAAGGTGCTAGTCGTCACATGCATGGACGCCAGATTAGATCCCGCTAAGGCCCTGGGGCTCGAGCTGGGCGACGCACACGTGATCCGCAATGTAAGTGTGCTGTCCAGTTTTGCGATGCGACGCTGGAGAAGAGGCTCTCGTTTTTGCTGACGGCGGGTTTAGGCCGGAGGTCGCGCCGTCGAGGCCATGAGATCCATCTTGATCTCGCAGCAGCTGCTCGGGACCCGCGAGATCATTGTCCTGCACCACGTAAGCGCCAGATGCTTTTTCTTCTCATCTCCGGAAACTGACATGCAACCCGCAGACCGGATGCGGAATGCAAAAGTTCTCCGACTCGGAGTTCCGAACAAAGGTCCGCAAGGAGCTCAACGAGGACGTCGACCACATGTCCTTCCTGCCCTTCAACGACCTGAGGCAGAGCGTCCTCGACGACGTCCAGCTGCTGAAGAAGAGCCCGCTCATCCTCAACGTGCCCATCTCGGGGTACATCTACGACGTGAAGACGGGGCTGATTGAGCAGGTTTAAAATGCATTCTCGGCGGTGGGCCGATCCTGGAGTTTTGGGAGGGAAATCGCTTTACTGGGAATTTCGGACATTTCTTGCACATTTCTTTTTCAGAGGGAACCCCGTACATAACCCTCACCGAGAACTCATTAGCATGTTTCATAGCCCTTCTCGCCGCTCATAACTGTAACTGCTGTGAGCCTGGATGCCGTCAACGGCGCGAAGAAATGTGAGTTTGTTGGTAGATAAGTAGCTCGTGGAGTAGATGGTAATGATACGGGCTGCGCCATGATTGCCATCAACAGGGCATCCTCGCACGTCATTGGCGCGCGAGTGATGCATTCCCCATATTCAGTTGGTTCTAAGCATCAAAGAGTGAACCCCATGTCGAATTTGTCACAGAAGCAACTCTAGAAATGGCTAGAACGATCCCCACTTCAAAGATAGCGGTTGGAAACCAGCCCTGATTCGCCCGAGTCCTCTGATTGTGTTGGTCGCTCTATGTTGGGCGCTGTTGCCTTGACTTGTGATGAGTCTAGCTACGGGATCGATGACCTTATTGGGGAAACAAGTTCCACGATCTCCTCTTGTTATGTTGGTCGCTCTATGTTGGGCGCTGTTGCCTTGACTTGTGATGATTCAAATACGAGATTGATGACCTGATTGGAGAAACAAGTTCCACGATCCCGCTCATCATCCTGTAAGTGGTTAAACATGCCCAATCCTTGGCTGGCTGCACTTGCGTGGCCCCTTATCATAATTTGGAATCTTCTTCTATAAAACGTCGTGCTCATTCCCTTTAAATCTCATGTTATCCTCAGCACCACCATCCTCTGTCAATCACAAAACACCACGTTCATACATCCGGCTTCTGCATCCAGTCCACCGATCAGACTTCATGTAAGTCTTCCTCCCCATCTCAGGGTCCGGGTCGGACAACCGAACAATTTGCAGCATTTGTCGATAGAGTGAGCTAATATGTGACGGAAGCATTCTAACGTTTCTCGACAATCTTCATCATCTTTGCAATGGCTACTATCCCATGCCCTCACTGCAGCCAGGGCATGAGCCTCATCGGGACTGAACTGTGGTGTGTCAACGACGCCTGCCCCCGAGCAGGATTCCGACTTACAGGCTGGAATGGCCACGTTGGTACCGGTCCTAATGGCCATCCCATGTATTACAATGGCGCGTGGACATATGGTGGTTAACGGTGGCTCTATGAGAAGTATTCGGCATGCTTGAGGAGGCGAATTGAGGTGCTGGAATTAAACGGAATCGGATGTCGAGCTTCTTGAGAAGGTCAGGAGAGGTTTTCAAGTCTTTAGTCTTGTGTTTTGTTCGTGTCTCTTTCAGAATAGTAGCAGCCTCGCTGATACTAGCAATACATCCATTTTCCACCACTTTATTTCTTAAAATAATGTGGAATCGCCTATGAGTATTGTTTGATACCTTCGGATTGCTGGTTGTATAAAGTAATTGTGGAAGAGAAGCATGGTTTTTTAAACTCGTGATAGTAGCAACCGCGCCTCAGAGTCGATCACGACGCAGTCGTGTGGGCGGGGTTTATTTATCAACTGATACATAGTGAACTACTGAAAGGAAACCCTTTGCATCTGCAATTTTAGCATTTTGACGCCTTCATTCCCTTTGTACAGTACCGAATGCGGGCCTGAATGGATAATGATTTGTCAGACTCGTAACTTGCGGCAGGCCAGTGGCAGGGTTTGAAATAGGAAGCTTCATGGAACCAAGGAGTCAATGGCCAATTGATCGGCTGGGAAGCTATTCTCGCTGCATTCCCTGCGTCATGTGAGAGTCTTCCCAATTCAGGATTATTGCCTGAGGCATCCAACCCGCTAAAGCTTTCGTCTGGCAGTTGAAGCGATCACGTGGAAAGTCATGCTTTTAAATGGGGCTGTCCCGCCATGAGTCGAATTCAACACACTTTTCTTACTAGATACCTAACCCCTCCCTTTGAGCAGTCACAACAGACTTTCCCGACTCGGCCACACCACCGAAATGTCTTTCGGCGGCCAAACCCCGACGATCATTGTTCTCAAGGAGGGTTAGAAGCCCCTCTGTCGCATGCTCGATACAAGCGCTAATCCAACTCTGGCAGGCACCGATACCTCACAGGGCAAAGGGCAGATCATTTCGAACATCAACGCGTGCCTTGCTGTACAAGAGACCTTGAAATCGACCCTAGGACCATATGGAGGTGATCTGTTGATGGTGGATGCAAACGGCACACAGACAATCACGAATGATGGCGCCACAGTGATGAAGGTATGTAAAGAGGCCCCAGGTCATCTTCCGGGCTCTGCCTAACATCACACAGCTGCTAGATATCGTACACCCTGCGGCCCGGATCCTCGTCGACATTGCACGATCGCAAGATGCAGAAGTGGGGGATGGAACGACCTCAGTGGTGGTGCTTGCTGGCAGTATACTGAAGGAGATGAAAGAGCACATTGAACAGGGCATTAGCTCGCAGATCATCATCAAGGCCTTGAGGAAAGCATCGTCGATGGCAGTCAACATGATCAAGGAAGTTGCCGTTAGTACGAGCGAGACAAACAAGATTGAAACATTGCACAAGCTGGCAGCCACTGCTATGACAAGCAAGTTGATCAATCGCAACGCCGACTTCTTCACCAAGAGTATGCTCCTGAGCCCCGAATCCTATCATTTCTCGTGCAGTATTGACATTTTATAGTGGTTGTTGATGCTGTCCTCTCTCTTGACCAGGAAGACCTCAATGAGAAGCTCATAGGGGTGAAGAAGATTCCTGGTGGCTCACTGAATGATTCACTATTCATTGATGGTGTAGCATTCAAGAAGACATTCTCCTATGCTGGCTTTGAACAACAGCCTAAGTTGTTTATGAAGCCTAAGATTGTGTGCCTTAATGTTGAGCTTGAGCTTAAGGCAGAAAAGGACAATGCTGAAGTGCGAGTTGAACAGGTTTCTGAATATCAAGCTATTGTGGATGCAGAGTGGCAGATCATCTACAACAAGCTTGAAGCAGTACAACAAACAGGCGCTAGAGTGGTTCTTAGTAAATTGCCTATTGGCGATTTAGCTACCCAATTCTTCGCTGACCGCAATATCTTCTGTGCTGGTCGTGTTTCTGCTGATGATATGGAGCGTCTTGTTCAGGCTACTGGTGCTGTTATCCAGTCTACCTGCTCAGACATTCTACCTGAGCACTTGGGAACTTGTGGTAAATTTGAGGAGCGCCAGGTTGGCAGTGAGCGCTTCAATTTCTTCACCAGTTGCCCTGAGGCAAAAACATGTACGCTGGTACTACGCGGTGGTGCGGAGCAGTTCATCGCAGAAGTAGAGCGGTCACTACATGATGCTATCATGATTGTGAAGCGCTCTATCCAAAACCGCACAATTGTGGGCGGCGGTGGCGCCTGCGAAATGGAGGTGTCGTCTTACCTCAACTATCACGCGGATCACCATGTGCGAGATAAACGGCAGGCTATCATCAAAAGCTTTGCAAAGGCATTGGAGATTATCCCGCGTCAGCTTTGCGATAATGCGGGCTTTGATGCAACAGATATCCTCAATAAGCTACGCGTTGAACACCACAAGGGCAATACCTGGGCCGGTGTGGACTTCAAGAGGGAGGGCATTGCTGATATGATGGAAGCCTTTGTTTGGGAGCCAGCCTTGGTCAAGATCAACGCTCTCCAGGCAGCTACTGAGGCTAGTTGCTTGATCCTAGGGGTGGATGAAACGATTCAGAATGAGGAGAGTGCACAGCCTCAACAGCCAGGCAAACCGCTGCCTCCTGGTGCCGCCCAGCGCGCGCTGCGTGGAAGAGGGCGAGGCATACCGAGACGATAAGTTGGAGATGCGATGTCTCTTCTTCTCCAACCCCGTGTACACGGGTATCCCTCTGGCTTTTCGATCTCAAATCCATTCAAAGATAGTCTCTGAATCATGTCCCACAGAAACCAGTGCGCTTTGTTCCGTCCTTCTCAGCGCTATACATGAGATATTGTCACTGTCTCCACCCTACATCAACCACGTAGATATACGTAACTAAGAACAAATTTATGGCAGACGCGATGTATATCTGTGCGTCACCCGGCTGATCGCGGATAACTTCTCCGAGTCGCCACTATAGACAGACTGTTTGTTTATTTGCTCTGAAAGTTGCCGAAGACCGCGAGGCAGATGGGTTGACTGTCCAGGATTTTTACAATCAGATCATCAACCGCGATTCCAGGAATTGTTCCCTCTGGAGAAAAGATACGAAACGCTTGAGCGAGACTGTGATGTATGTAATGGCACTGGCTTTACAATTACTAGTAAGCCACACAGCTCACATGACAGGTACTTTCGCTTCGGGCAATAGCGAGGTCCATCTCTCCCCGGGCCTCCTTCTTTTTTTCAGAGGGAACCCCGTGCATATCCCTCACCTCATCTATGTCAATACCCAAACATGAATACCCAAGCATAGTACATAAATAGGGTACAATCAAGCAATCTGTTTTCTACATTCTACACTGATTACCGTACTCTTGTGCCTGACTTACGAATCTTGATCACGCGGCGCAATCCCACCAGCCATCAAGTCAAGAATAATTGCACCCTCGCCGGCGTGCATTGACACGGCCATGATCTCGCCCATAAATCCGGTCGGTCCGCTTACTCGGGCTCGCCATGCCAACCACTTCATCCAGAATTGTAAGCCCTTGCGAGAAAAACCGCAGTGCATTGCCGAGGCGTCGGCAGTGGCCGATCGGAGTCAACGCGTCGAGATGAGAATCTGGCCAGATGGGCGCTTCGACATGCAGATCCCGACGCCTCATGACGTATTTTCTCCTGCTAGGATCTCATTCCCTGAATTCAATCTAATCTCGCCCCAGCGCCAGCATCGACGAACAGAATCCGCAGATCTGGCAACGTTGGACTGCTTCGTTTTGTCCCCCCGCGGGGTTCCGCGTCCCGGGGCCGGACCGGCTTCTACTCCCCCGCACCATTTTGGAGAAATCCGCCTGGCTGGATCACGCGGAAGATGTAGGAATTTCTCGGAACGCCGTGTCTGAGAAGTTGCTTTTTATGTGTGTGTGATACGGAGCATATCGTCCTAGGTGTGCATGAGCCGGGTTTCAGCAAGACTCCTAGGGAGAGGAATGACCAATAAGTAGCAGCGGAAACAGCCTGGTGCAACTCTCTTGTCGATTATGGGATCATGGACGCTGGTGCCACACCAGATTTACTTGCCGCCGTGCCGCTTTGCTTGTCTTTGGCCGTATCAGCCGGCTGGGCGTGTTGACTCATCTGAGTTTGAATAATGCGAGTGCGAAGAGATTGGCCGGTATCTCCACCACCCGGATCACGAGGACCAACGGAAATGTTTGAATCCTGTTTCTCTGAACGGTTTGTATCGTCGTCTGAGAATTACCAGCAAGTCTAAACCTCACATAACCAGCACCTTGGCTTCCGGCAATAGCGAAGTCCATCTTTCCCTAGGCCTCCGTTTCCAAATCTGCCTGAGTGATTCCACCCCTTTCAGCACATTCCCAAAGCCACTGCGCGCAAAGTGCCGCATCAAAACTCCCTCGAAAAACACCTTGTGCTCCTCCAACTTGCAATCAGACGCTGCGACGAACGTGGCCCAAACCAGCACTTTTTGGCCGGGCGAGTCGAGCGGGAACGCTTCGAGCGACTCTTTGAATCGCTGCACCCTGCTGATAGAGTTGATGCCTGCTGCTGTGTCTAGCGAGGATGAACTCTGTGGATCGAGAAAGACCTGGTGTAAGTATATGTCGCGAGCTTGGTCCACCACTTCCGATACGTTGGATAGCACCCATGCTTGGTCTGGGTATTGGCGGGTCGAGTAGTTTAAGCAGTCGAAAAGCTGGGCGGTTTGCTTCTGAGAGGAAATGATTTCGACGCCGGTTTGCTCGCAAAGAAGCGGCGCTGCGTAGACCCTCATTCTGCGCATCGAATGTGTCAGAAGTGGCTTAAGAACCGTTAAATATACGACATGGGAACTCACTTGTGGACCTGTCGCATGATAAAATCCGTCAACTCCCCATCACCAAGCCCGTCGATCCCGCCCATTACCGTAACCGCCGATTCGAGCATCCGAAACAGGACGGGAAAGTCAGAGCAGCCCGTCACCATGACCGCCGTCAAGAGTACCAAGATCGTCACTAGGATGGAGTATTTGCTCGACTGGTCGCCGTGAACTAGTTCCTGTCGTTGTTGAAGACCTATGATGGCACGTGCGTACAGCTGGCTTGACTTGGGGTGCCAGAGCGTATACATGTTGGTCTGCAGCTTGTTGTTTGACAGCTGGTTTAAGCGCTGGTGGGCTGCGGCTGTGGCAAGGACGGCATTCATGACTAGGTCGTCGGTCTGTGCCAGAGGAAGGACTAGGTGGCGCCAACCGTTATGAAAACCGTCGAAAGCAATCATTTCGTTGGCAATGTGTTCGGAGACTGGGTCACAGTGTGAGTGTTTGCGGAATAGTCAGTATCATGGGCTGCTTACAATGTAGTAGCAAATTCCGGTCCCCTCGGGAAATGCTATTTGGAACTGGCTGAAAGAGAATGGCGTTGGTGAATGAGAGTAGTTCTTCATTATTCTTGAACGACGAAGCCCTGGCATGAAAGGCTACAGCCAAAAATTGCGATGCGTTAGACTCCAGTTCGCACCTTGGTCGTGCTATATCCGTCTGGCTCTTGGAAGGGCTTTTCGATGACTCTGTCACCAGGGTCCCAGTGGCGCGGTCTGTGATCTCTGGCGGCTTCGTAACCCTTCCATTGAGCTTCTCTTCTTTTCTACAAACCAGTAAGCATTTACCTAAACATACCGCATGCTTCACTCACTCCTTGTAAACAAGCTCCATGGTCTTCCCAACCCACTTCCCCCTCGCAGCAACGCCATCGTTGAAGCGATGTCTAATTCCCAAGCCACTGCAATTCAATCCTTTCAGGGAGCATTTTTTGCAATGAGGCTCGGCACGGTCGCAGTGTATACGTCGTTGCGAGCATTCATGGCAACCTTTCGTCTTCGGAACATACGGGCGTCTCTTGGGCGGCATGGCCTGGGCCGCAGTCCTTGACAGCTACACTTGCGAATAGGCTTTTCGGACGCTGCGACTGACTCATAAACAAGGCCGTTTCGACCTTGCCAGCACGAAATCGATTGCCCAGCACATGCTGTAGGATACCAAACTCTCACTTCAACGAAGAATCTCAAATAGGATTTGGGACGCCACATGGCGACTCCAAGCGGGGTCTTGTGAGCCATGCCCCGACTTATCGGACTGACTCAATGTCGAGTTCCACAGAAAACGATCCAGAGCACGAGCTAGGATTATCTTGGCACAGAGCCATGCCCGAAACGGAATGTAGAATGAGAGCAATAGTCCCCACATCGACGAGATTGGTTGGGACGTTGTTTACGACGCCCTCTTATCACACTTGAACGACTCCAAATGACCGGATGTTCGAAGGGCCGCGAGGCCGTTGACTAGTAACTAACAAGATGTGTAATTTCTCCGACATTGGATTATTCTCTCGGGAGCTCATAAGTAAGCTATGCGCCTAGTAGTACCTGACGTGGACGCCCTATTTTATTACCAAAGATGAAATCAGGCGCCCCACCGATGAATCATAATCCCCGAGGTTGATCAACATCGCCGATTCTTTTTCTTAGCTACCGCCCTTCATATTTCTCGCGACGCCGCCATCAATCATTTTCTACTCGGTTCTTTGTGTTTGCCTCAACGCGGCCCGAAGAACAGAGACCGCATTTAGAATTCAACATTGCGGCTATTTGTCTCAACTATCCCAGCAACCTCAGTCACCTTGAATGGCCGGTAAGGTCTCACCTTCCAGTAGAAATTTATCGAGAAGCTGCTAGAAGCTGCTTTGACTTTCCTCTATCTGATCTTCCAGTTCAAACCGACCATCAATATGTGACAAATTAGTGGCGCAGGGTCGGGTGAAGAGGCTGCCAGAGAAGAATGTCGTCTGCTTGGCGGTCGGCTCTATCAAGGGCGTTGTTGCTACTATCGCGAGATCAAAAAACACAACTGCTAGAGAAGAATAAAATAGGCGAACGGCAACCCCGCGTTCGTTATCCACAAGACCAACATTCTCTACCTCGTGTAGTTTGATGTAATGGGATGCAAGGTGTCTTGTCGAATAGTAGCAAGGCCTTTCAAAATTGCGGGTTTCAAGCTCAGTTATGTCGGTGAATCCATCCGCCATTCCGAAATCCTCTCGGACCGACGCTCTTCTGTTCTGCACAGAGGTCCCCGGCCCCCACTCTGTCTCTGGGAACTTGTTTCCGAGGCCAAAATGCCTTCTTATCTACCGTTTGAAAATCATGGAAGATCTGCTTTTAGTCGACGGTTGGTGGCTCGGAGTGGCTACTCCGCCACTCATCTGACTTTGGACCCAAATAAGCCCTCGGGGCATTTGTATCCATAGGTTAGGTCTAATGGGCCCGCATCCGAGAAAACGGAGAAATAAGGCAGAAGTTGAGAACGCTTCTTTTGAAGATGAAGGATGATCCGTCGCTCGTTTCCGAGTCGGGAGCGTACTTCGGTGCAACTTGAAGTCATAAAAGAACAAGACACTTCTCTGGGAGGCTGGGACAGTAGACAGGCATGTTGTGGGCCTGACCACACAGATGTGAGACAATCGAAACAATCCTGCACCCGCATTCCACATCCTGCATTCCAGAGAACTGTGGCTGACCGGCTTTACATCGTCGGAAGGACCTAGGGACACCGGAGCCTACAATTAACGGATGTGGAAGAGCGCCATACTAGATTCAGAACTGCCAAGAGCCCTACGTTTTGGCCGGACCACAACCCTTGCGGTCAGTCGCCACGCCTAACCTGTATATGGCCTCTAAGGTCTAGAAGCCTCGTCGTTTCTGGCGCCACAGCGTGAGTACCGGTCGGCCTTTAGCCGCCTAGATCGTAATCGGTCAAGTTTTGTCGGGGACTGCGAAGGATCGGGAATGCCGTGGTCCCATGGCTGGCTCGCGACCTAGTTCAAACAAAGAACCCAAAAGGCTAACGGCGCAAAGTTATTGTGTGAATTCAGCGAATGGATAGCTACGGGGTTTCGAAGAAAGGCATGGTGCCACTTCCCCTGGTTCTATCCCCTGAATGACCGCCAATCACGCCGAGGGCACGACAATGGCAAAGCTGAAGGCCTGGACTCTTATGTTTGACTCGACTCCACTTGGACACGCTAGCCAACTCTATAAGATGCCTTGGAGGCTCTCGCTCGTAGAGTCTCTGCTTCATATCGTCCGTCCAGTGCTCTCAGGCTTGACGATTCTTGCTGGTTGCAGTCATGAAGTTGTTCACAGCAGTGTTGGCCTCGGCCATGGCTGGCCTGGCCGATGGTCTTGGTTCTACAGATACCATCACCTGGGGAGGCGACAACTCGCGTACCGGATACCAAACGTGAGCGAACGGATTTCTCGTGGATTTCTGGTTCTCCCCCATGCAGCTAACACAATCTTGTCAGAAACCACAACATGGATCCTGCGATTGTCGGCAGTTCCCAGTTCGACCAGCTGTTCAAGACATCTCTTCCGGGGAATTACCTCAACGTCGCCGAGCAGATCTTCTCACAGCCCTTGGTCTACACTCCCTCGAAAGGCACGACGCAATATGTCTACTGGGCTACGAGCCAGAACAACGTCTACAAGATGAACGCGCAGACTGGAGAAATTGTGGCTTCAAGAAATCTCCATATACCTTTTCTGACAGCTGACTTGGATGGATGTGTCGACATCAACCCGTGCATTGGTGTCACCGCAACCGGTGTAATTGATCCCGCCACGGACACTCTTTACTTGACTGCAAAGACATACCTCAAGCAAGACGCCGGCCCAATCGCACAAGGAAGACCAGCTGGTCGGTACTACATCCATGCCCTAGATGTCAACGATCTCTCCGAAAGGCCCAACTTCCCCGTCAACCTCGAGGGACTCATCGCAACCAACAACCCCGAGCGCATGTTCACCGGCGGCATTCACCACCAGCGTCCTGGACTGCTCCACACCGGCAAGTTCATCTACGTTGGATTCGCCTCCCACTGCGTGCAATACAACTTTACCGGCTGGATCATCGGCTTCGATAAGACCAGCGGAAACATCGTCGAGCGATGGGCAACGCAAGGAAAGGGCGTCCCCGCCGACGTCAAGGGCGGTGGCATCTGGATGTCTGGAGGAGGACTCTCCTCGGACGACGCCGGTTCCATGTTCTTCGCGACCGGAAACGGATACGCGTCGCAGCTGGCTACGATTCCCGTCAATGGCTTCGACCCGCCAACCTCGATGGAAGAAGCGGCCGTGCACATGAACATCAACGATGACGGAAGCCTCAAGATTGTTGATTTCTTCATGCCCTACGAGAAACAGGAACTTGACGGTGGTGACAAGGATTTGGGAACTAGTCCGCTTGAGATGCTGCCGAGTCAGTTCTCCTGCGGGGACATCAAACGTATGGGAGTCGTCACTGGAAAGAGTGGCAAGACTTATTGGCTTAATCTGGACAATCTGGGAGGTTATCGCAACGGACTCAACCAGAAGGACAACGTCATTCAGGTGTTTCAGAACGAGAACTCTGTCTACGCCGGTGCAGGCGTGTATCCTCTGGAAGGTGGCTACATCTACATCAACGGTACGCAAAAGTTTCCACGTAACAGCGACCAGAATAATCACTAACAAAATCACAGTCATTCAATATCCAACGCACGTCTTCAAGTTTTCTTGCACCAATGATGTCCCCTCGTTTACAAAGGTCGCCGACAGTCCCACCAACAACGCCTACATCCTAGGAGTTGGCCACGGCACAGTCACTTCGTTGAACGGCCAAGAAGGCACCGGCCTCGTATGGACGACTGACGTCCAAGGCGTCAACTTCAAGATCTACAAGGCCATTCCCAAGGATGGAAACATGGTATTACTCCGGTCGTTTACAATCTCCGGCATCACGAAATTCACACGCCCAGTCTTCGGCGATGGCATCGCTTACATCGGGACAACACAAGGCGTTGTCTATGGCTACGGGTCCTTGAACAAGTCACCCCTGAACTGCACGTCCCCTATCGACTTTGGAAGTATTGACGTCTCGTCTGCAAGCAGTCAACAGACCGTCACTTGCAAGGCTCTCATTGACGTCTCGATCACTGGCATCGCGCTCGAGGACGACACAAACTACGCCATCTCTGGAGTGCCTTCTGTGCCGCTCGCTGTGATCAAGGGAAACACTTTCACAGTCAAGGCCAAGTTTTCGCCCAAGAGCGTTGGTCGACAGGCTGGGAACATCATCGTGAACGCCACAATCACAGGCGATGACAGCTACAGCAAATCGACCAACGCCAGACTCACCGGCGTAGGACAGAGTTCCGGCGCTTTATTAACGGTCAGTCCCAAGTCCGTGTCATTCTCTGGGGTCATCGCTGGCCAGGACCCCGACGGCGAGACTGTACTCCTCAACAACGACGGAAGCTCCAGCCTCGACATTACCAGCGTCTTGTATTCAACAGAGAGTGCCACCACTGGATTCACCGCCTGGAGCGGCTCCGGAAATCTCAAGTTTAGCAAATTCATGCTGCAGAACATCCCCAGCAAAGTCGCTGGCAACAAGGCCACTGCCGTCACCATCCAGCTCGATGCCTTCAGCGTCGGCACTTACCAAGGCTGGGTCAAGTTTGTCTCGACGGGCGGGAACGGCACTGTATCCATCACCGGCGCAGTTGGTGCAGCACCCGTGGCCCTCTTCGAGTTCCAAAAGCCAGATGGTTCAGGCTGGGTGGCATATGACGCGAAAGCCAACTTTACCTTTGGCAACGTCACCGAGAACACTTCCAGGTCGCTCAAGTTCCGCGTGACAAACAACGCCCCGCAGAACGGAGTAAAGCTATCTCTCACCGTCTCCAAGCCTCCGTTTGGCGTGAGCGGCATCATCAGGGCTGTGAACCAAGTTGATCTAGCCGAAGGAACCTCGCTTGCTGCGGGCCAGAGTGCTACGGCTGTTTTGACCTGCACTGTTCCCAAGAGCCAATGGAACCTGGATCCGTTCAACGGCACCGCGCAGTGGACGATGAACACGAATGATCCAAACTTGGACAAGCAGTTCATCCAGTTCTTCTGCAACGCCGTCACCGAGCAAGCACCTCCTCTTCTCTCCAACGGCCAGGGAAGATACCGGTACATCGGGTGTTACAAGGAAAACAACCCTGGTCGACAACTGTCCAACCAAATTTTGGCCACCGACACGTTGACCACTGCCATTTGCATCAAGGCTTGTGGTGACAAGGGCAACATCTTCTGCGGAACTCAGTACCACCGCGAATGCTGGGCTGGAGACAAGATCCCCACTCTCAAGGTCGACGACCTGAACTGCAACTTCGACTGCGCTGCAGACCTGAACGGAATATGTGGTGGTAATGGAGTCGGTAGCGGGGCTGGCGGAGCGTATATCAGTCTCTTTGCCGATATTCTTCAGTACAACACCTCGAGTTCTTCGACTACAACTACGACCACGGCGACGGCTGCTATCGAAACTACTCTTGCCAGCAGTTTCACCAGCACTGCAGTAGAAGCTCCAAAAGGACCGTTTGTAAACCCGGGCGCGAATGGATATCACCACATTGGTTGCTACACCGAGGGCAAAACGGGGAGAGCTCTACCTAATGGCCGAGACAACAACGACCCAACCGTCGCCAAATGTATCCTGGCCTGCAAGACTGGAAGCTTCCTCTATGCCGGGTTAGAGTATGGTGGAGAGGCGAGGACCCCTTTTGCTTTCTTGGAGTGAAACAGGTGCTGACTAGAAATAGTGTTGGTGCGGTAGCACATTCGCTGATGGCTCTGTGCTCACAAGCCTTTCAGACTGCAAAATGACTTGCAACGGTTTGTTTCTCTGCCTTCTTCGCATAGATGTACCGAGGCTAATGTGCATCAGGAAACACGACGGAGTACTGTGGCGACGGCAACAGACTAAACGTGTATCAGCGGGACGACATCAGCTCTTCTACTTCAACCTCTATAGCATCTTCCGTGGCTGCATCCAGCGCAACTTCCTCGACTACATCGTCCATCGCCACAAGCGTTCCCTCAATCACATCAACCTCCACCACAACGACGACGACGACGACCACAAGCGCCAAGGCCACCGCCACGGGCCCACAGATCAACGACAAGATTGGAACCTGGGACTTTCAAGGTTGCTGGACCGAAGCAGCCAACGGGCGTGCTCTAAACTCAAAGACCTACGCCAAGGACGACATGACCCTCGATAGCTGCGCCGCGTTTTGCGACGGCTATGACTTCTTTGGGGTCGAGTACGGCCGAGAGTGCTATTGCGGCAGTAAGCCGAACACTGGTAGCGTCAAGGCTGATAACCAGAAAGACTGTTCGTTCATTTGTCCTGGCGATAAAACGCAGTACTGCGGTGCTGGCAACAGACTTCAGCTTTATACCAAGGCGACAGTGGTGGCTTCGTCCACGTCTTCTTTGACGCCGTCCACCTCGCTTAGCACAATAGCCACTTCAAGTGATGCGTCCGCCAGTAGTACCATCGCATCGACAAAGACAACTGATGGTACCACCGTTATCTCAACAACAACCAGCGCAAGCAAGTCTGCCACCCCGTCTATTTTCGAAGGCAACAAGAACTTCACCAACTACTCATGCATTTCCGAGCCCTCCAATGGCCGTCTCCTTGGCAAACAGGTCCTCAACGACAACAAGATGACGATCAAGATGTGCCTCGAGAGTTGCTACGACTACAAGTTCGCTGGCGTCGAGTACGGCGTGGAATGCTGGTGTGGCAACACCTTGAACCTGAACGGAAACACAGGAGCCACGCCGGGTAAGAACGTCAGTGATTCCGACTGCAACTTCAGGTGTCCCGGCGATACCCTTGTGTTCTGTGGTGCGGGCAACAGGCTGAACATGTACATCAACAATATCACATCTTCAACCTCCACGATGATTATTGGAACATCAACAACAACCGCCAAAACATAAGAAACGACAACAGAGACGTCAAAGGCGTCGACAACATTCATGGGGTCTTCAACCTCGACCGCGAGATAGAGGCGTTTTAGATAGCAGGTGTCGGACTGATAATTTAATGATTCATGAATTTGAGGGAAATGTTTCTTTCGTTGGTTGTTCAACTTTTCGCAACTTGACTGTCTTCTAATTTTGAAAATGGTAGTCTCCATCCACTGCTTAGCTACATGACAACAACCTGTGACCTGAACCGCTGTGGTTTGTGCTATTACAAGTACATGAACTTGAGCCTCTCGACCTCGACCGCTTTCTTGATACCCTCCACAGACTCCAAGCGACGAGCAAAGCTACTATAGTTTGGGTATTCGGCCGCCATGTCAATATCGATTTGCTTCCCCCACCGAGAGAACAGGTAGATGTAAAAGTCCGCAGCTGTCAAGCTATCCCCGACCGCAAATTCCTTCCCTTCCATGCGTGTGTCAATTCTGGCAAAACACTTATGAATGACGGCCTTGCCTTTCGCTTTCACTTGATCGAAAGCGGCCGGATCGTCGCTGAAACGGCCGGGTCGAAGCAGCATGCCAAACCCAACAGAGTGCATTGTGCCGGAGAGCCAGTTGAGCCATTCGGCTACTCTTGCGCGGCCCAACCCGGTGTCGGTGAACAGGTTTGCTTCGGGGACAAGAGAGGAGATGTAGTTGAGGATGGCTGGCAACTCGGTGATGACCTCGCCGTCGACGTCGAGGGCGGGGACATATCCCTGAGGATGGATTTTGAGATAGTCTGCGTGGGAGATGGTTCCGTCTGCGGATTCAACTCCTTCAGGGCCAAATATCATTTCCACAGCGGTGGCCGGAATGTCAAAGTGTAGGAGGACGGCGTGGGGCACGATGGCGCAGGAGCCGTTGGCCTGGTAGAGGGTCAGGCGTGGCATTGTTGGTTGCAGTGGATTCTTGGCTTGAATCAATTTTCAAAGGTATGAGATAGAAGCTTGATAATCCAAAAGTACTTGTGAACCCAGCAACCGAAGTACTTATAGCAGCTGTGACGCAGGTCTTGGTCGACACACTCCAGACGTGGTACATGACACTTTCCTTCTTCAGGTCCTCTTGGCCTACGTCGAGCAACCAGCGCTGACAAATTGCCAGGCACTAGTCTAAATCACGCCTCATTTTGCAATTATGTTGCAACGAGCAGCGCTCTGATTAGCTAGAGTAGCCCCACTTTAGGAGATCTGCTCTATTGTATTAAAATCGTATAAATATAATATTTCCTATGTATTAAAATAAAGTACTTTTAATCTATTATTTCTAAGCTATTTAAGAGATATTTATATATTATAATAGTTATAAGCCCAAGTAGTTATAGTAAATACTAGTAACTTCCTTTACTATAAAAATCTCTTAAAAGAAATATCTTTAATTTGTTCTCTAAGTAACTAATTACTCTAAGATCTTTCTAATACTTTTAAATATATATAATAAGCTTTCTAAATACTTTAATTATCTTTCTAGTTAATTAGACTAAGATCTAAAAGCTATATATATATAATAATTAAATTCTTTAGTTCTTTATTCTAATTAATATATTAAGTACTTATAATCTATAGAAAAGACTTAATTCTAATTAACTTAAGTAAGCTAATAACTATAATAAGGAATTATCTTTTAAGTCTTTTATAAAGATAAAAGAAAGATTAAATAAAAAAGTAAATAAAAGAGTAAAGCTAAGCTTTATAAAGCTATAGTAATAGTATACTATTATAAGGAATAATTAGTAGTATTTTATAAGTATATATAAAAACTATAAAGCTATAAAAACTATAATTAAGACTTAGATCTTTAGTACTATTAAAGAAAGCTATTATTATACTATAATCTAAAGTATTACTAAGTAGAATACTAAGCTTAAATAAACTCTTTATTAGCTAATTAAAAAACTTAAGAAGATTCTATTAGATTAGAATATATAAAAAGTAACTCTAAGGGAAATTATATAGAACTAGTAAATATTTACTAAGTAGTACTTAAAGAGAAAAATAGTTACTTCTAATAAAATCCTAATAGTTTTACTTTTAGGATTATATTATAATCCTAATAAATAGTTAAAGGATTAAAAATAGAAATATATATAATATATATATACTTAAGATATTTAAATATTATATAAGTAATTTAATAATTAATAGTTAAATATATAAAATAAGTATTTAATTAAATTATAAAAAGATAAACCTTAAAAGCTAAACTTTAATATAATTATCTTAACTATAAATAACTTAACTAATACTTAAACCTTTAATAAATAATCTTTAAAAGCTTATTAAATTAAAGTTTTATATAATATTAATACTTACCTTTTATTAAATATCTTAATCTAATTATATAAACTATTTATAATTCTTTAACTTTTATATTTTTCTTAGGTAATTAATATAAATATTATAACTATAAAGAATCTATAATAGATCTCTATATATACTATATATCTAGTAATTATACTTTAACTAATAGGAATACTATAGATAATATAAATAATAATACTACTTAAAATTATAAAAGAATCTACTAAAGAAACCCTATAAATAATAGAATAATTATTTACTAAAGAAATAATAAATAGTTAAAATATAATATATTTAATTAATAACTAAAAAGTATACTAAGATAAGATTATATTAATAAGTTAAATAACTAAGATATATAAGGATTCTTTAGTATATTAAAGAATATCTTTTATATAAAAGATAAAATATTATATAAGAGGATTTTAATATTTAGGAAATTATAAGAGAATAATTCTAATTATAAAGTATAAATACTTAAAGATATTTTACTAATTAACTTTAAATAAAAATAAGTTAAACTTTAAAATAATTATATAAATACTTATATAATAATAAGTAATTTAAATAAAGTTACTATAATAATTTATTAAATAACTTATAAATATTAACTTATAATAAATTATTATTTATTTATTTATTTATTTATATACTATAGACTCAGTAGGTAGATAGTACTTCTAGTCTATATAAATACAGGAAAAACTAAAATAGAAGAAAACCTATATTACCTCTATAGTAGGCCTAGGTTAGGCCCCTTATACTATCGTAGTATATAAGTAAATAGTCCTTTTACTAGGACTAGAATTATCCCTCTTCCTACTAGATAAAGAAGAAAAAGAAGAAGAATAGAAAGAAAAAGGAAGAAAAATAAGAAGGAAAAACCCCTATTAAGCCTTAAGGTCTAGGCTAAGGTAGGTTCACATTGGCTGTATACTAGTTATATGTCTTTGTGTCTATAGGGTATATTCTAGGTATATTTAGTCTCTCCGAGAGAGGGATTAGAAGCACTTAGTATAGGGGCAAGTTACTCCTACCTAGCAGTTAAGGTTTTATATTAGTTATACTATAAGCTTGTGCTCTACTTCTATATTATAATTATAGTTACTATATATCTATAGGGTAAGCTTATAATATAGAATAAGGTATAGGTTAAGGAACTAATAGGTAAGTAGTTAGGCTATTTTACAGGTTAAAAGTTAAATCCTGAGCTTATATTAGTCCTATAGTAGGTTCATAAGGTAGCTATATTACTTAATAAATCTTAGGTAGAAGATAATAATATGCTTAGGTATCTCTTTACTAGTCCTATATAGGTATTATAGTAAGGGTATATTAGGTATATATCTTAAGAAGAGGAAGCTCCTTAGCTTAATTTTTCCTATTCTAAGCTATATAAGTATTAAACTTTAGTACTTATCTAAGCCTTAATATAGGTATAGTACTTTCTTCTTATTAGCTAGAGGGTAGGCTTCTATTAGTTTAAGATAGTTTAAACCCTAGTACTCTCTTACCTTATCCTAGAGTTAGGTCTACCTTATAGTTTATTTGGATAAGGTATAAACTTAAATAGTCTAAAGGCTTACTCCTTAGCTTTAACTTTAAGGGAGCTAGCTTTAGAGTTAGTCCTTAACTTCCTACTATAGTTACTACTATAGCCCTTAATACTATTTATAGTAAATCTACCTTATAGCTACTATAGAGGTATTCCTAATAAGTAGTATAGTATTCTACCTTTTAGTATAGCTATAGAATTAGGTAGTTAATTTATTAAGGTAGATATTAAGGGGAGAGATAGTAAGCTTAGTTTTAAGTAGGTATACTAGGGTAGCTTTATAGGCCCCTAAGATAATATATAGGACCTAGGTCTATTCTATTGTAAGTATATATATAATCCTATAAGGCTTTCCCCTAGGGGATATTAGGGTATAGTAGGCTCTAGTACTATAACTTATAGTTAATTATATAACTTATATATAGAGTAATCTAGTAGCTTTAAGGCTAACCCTTTATATACTTACTATAATTATAGTAAGAGCCTAATATTAGTATTCTAACTTCCCTTTTAAGTAATTAATATATAGTCCCTATAGTAATTTTTAGTATAGGAAGAGTCTAAGGAATCTATATAACTCTTTAGGTATAATTATTAGGTCCCTAAGTTAGATCTAAGTCTAATCTAGTATATACTTTTAAGTGAAGTATATAAGTACTACCTTATTTAGTTCCTATATTATTCTATTAGTTCTAGCCTAGCTATTATAGATTTCCTAGGTAGTCTTAAGTTAGGCTTAGGTCTCTTCTATATTATATCTAAAGGTAAGTATATTAGTATTATCTATAAATCTGATAACTAATGTCCTAAGGGCCCTTTTTAAGGCTTTATAAAGGCTAGAAATAAAGAGAGTAAATAGTATAGGTAATAGGGGGGATCCTTAAGGGATACCTACTTAGACTTTAATAGGGTTAGAGATTTAGCTATTAAATTAGAGGTATACTATTTGTGCTATAAGATAGCTACTAAGCTATAATAGGAGCTATCTAGGGAAGCCTATCTATTATAAGATTATAATAAGTTATCTATAGTCTACTATATTAAAGGCCCCTATAAAATTAAGTTAGAGGAGAAAGGTAAGGCTATATTAGCTCTAGGCTATATATACTACTTCTATAATAACTACTAATATAAGTTCTATAGATTTCCTTAGCCTATTACCTATCTACCCTAAGGGTAGTAGTCCCTTTACTTCTACTATAGTTATAATATATTAGCTAATAACTATTTTAATGATTTTACTAATAATATTAAGTAGAGAGATTAGTTACTAGCCTAATATAGTTTATTATTATACTAAGGTCTTATTAGCTTTTAGAATAACTATAGTAATTATAGTATAGAAGTAGGTTAGGAAGTAACTGATTATAATACTTATATTTACTATTTTAGTAAGTACTAGTATAAATAGCTTACTATATACTTTAAGGAAGCTAGTAGGAATTCTATCTTTACCTAGGGCCTTCTATAACCTAATCTTACTAAAGGCTTTACTAATCTTACTAAGAGTAATTCTAGGGTATATTAGGCCTAACTTAGGTTTAGGTAATCTAGGTAGAGGTAGGGGGGGAAGGTTAGAGTTATTAGCCTAAAGCTTAGGGAAGAATTTCCTAGTAAGGATCTCAGTTTTATCTACATAGAGTATTACTAGCTCTAGGTAGTCTTATTAGGTGAGAGGTAGGAGCTATAGTAGGGTTACTATAGTACTACTATATAGCCTAACCTATCTTTCTATCTTCTAGAATTTTAATATATTATATCTTAGGAGGTTAGTAAGGAGTTCTCTCTAGTAAGAGCATTATATGTTCTTTATATACTAATCCTATTGTACTTATACTTTAGATAAGGTATACTAGTCTAAAAGTTAGCTAGTATATTGTACTCTATAATGGGCTCATTTGAGCTTGTTAGTTACTTTAGTAATTTTACTGTTCTACTATAGGTTACAATAGGGTCTAGGTTTCCTCTGCTTTAGGGTTGTAAATCAGGTGATT
This sequence comes from Neonectria ditissima, assembly GCA_001305505.1. Taxonomy (NCBI): domain Eukaryota; kingdom Fungi; phylum Ascomycota; class Sordariomycetes; order Hypocreales; family Nectriaceae; genus Neonectria; species Neonectria ditissima. The sequence continues at coordinate 433,544 of LDPL01000014.1, forward strand.
ACTTTAAGTTACTCTATAAGCTAATTAATAGCCTTATTAAGGGCTTCTGTAGAAGTTATTATACCCTAGGTCTATTAAAGATAGACTACTGCTTTATTAAGGGTATTCTATAGGTTAGTCTTCTTCTAATTGTATCTAGGGTCTAGTTTAGGTGCTAGTTCTTCTGGGATAGTTATAATATAGATATACTATAGGAAGTAATTAGATTCTTCTAGGTTATAGTTAGTTCCTTTATATATTATATTAATAGCCTTAGTAGCCTAGGCTAGGTTAAGGGTACTATTATAGTAGTTTTAGGCTAATCTAGTAACTATACCTTAGGGTATAAGGAGGCTAACTTAGAGGTATTATACTTCCTTAATAAAGTAGTTACTACCTTAGTCTAACTAGCTATAGTAATCCTAAAGTAAGTAGTAAAGGTTAAAGTTACTAATAAGTAGTATATAGTCAGTTAGTATAGTACTAGCTAGAGCTTATAGTATAGGTAACTTACCTCTACTATTTAGAGGGTTATAGAGAGCTATAATTTAGTATTAGGTTTTTATAAAGATAATATTAGCTTAGTCTTCCCTAGCTTATAATATCTATAACTTAAGTCTATATTATTTATTAATATAAATCACTATATACCTACTATAGTAGATTATATAGTAGTTATATCTTCTAGGGTAAGCTAGGGCCTTAGTTTTAGAGTTTCTATTTAGCTTAAGAAGTACTATTATATTATATTCACTATAGGCCTATAGGGTAATATAGGTAAGGGTAGGCTATTAGTTAGTATTCTAGAAGAGTATAAGTATTAGTTAATAATTTAGGGGGGGGAGAGCAATAGTGAGGATATAGTAATATATATTAATAGTAGGGATAGTATAGTAGGGGTATAGGCCTAGGTCAGGGACTAGCTAGTAGATGCTTAATGTTTGTTTAGTAAGCCTAGGGGCCTTCTAGGCCTCTTAGGTATAAGGGCCCTATGAAGCTAGGCTATTAAGGGGGGTAGGAGACTCTAGCCTCCTAGAGGCTTAGGTACTATATATTCCTGAAAACAAAGGGGTCTATTGGGATAGTCTTCTTTAGCTTAGGCCTAGTATATAGCTACTATAGGGTAGTTTTAGCTCTAAGTAGGATACTCCCCTTTATAAAGGATATAACTTTATAGGATTTTATTGTATTCTATTAGGTATCCTTTACTATTAGGGTATATAGTGCCTCTATATTATCTATAGGTTAGGTTTAATTTATAGTTTTAGGCTAGGTATTTAAACTTAAAGTAGTTATAGTATTAAGTAGGTTAAAGCCCTTTATTAAAAGGTTTATAGTTATATAACTATATATTAAAGAGTAGGCTATTATTATAGAGGTAGTTAGCTTCCTTAATAGAGCTAATATATAGGATTAGGTTTACTTTCATATTAGAGCTAGGTTAGCTAGCCTTCTACTTTTTTACCTAGAGGACTCTTAGCTAATTAGCCTTATTAATTTCTTTGATAAGCTTATTAGTATTATTAGGGATAAATATAAGTTAGATTCTCTTTGCTATTACTGTGAAAGTTAGGGGGGAGAGGGCTATATTCTTACTGAAGGCCTTAGTAACTTAGTCTTTAGTATATCTAGCTTATACCTTATCTATAGTAAGGAATATAAGGACTATATTACTACTTAGGAGCTTTCTAGCTATAATAATGTTAGTATTACTATAGGCTAGGTTTACTACTATAATAGTATCTTTTAGTATTTAGCTACTAATATTAGGAGGTATATTCCTTGTATAAATAGTAACTTTATGTTTAATACAACTTTAAGTAGTTCACTTAGGGCTTATATAGCTTAGGGTTATAATATTTTATACTATAATTAATACATATAAGGGTTAGTCCTTACTATAGTCTAAAGCCCTAGTAAGGGTAGTATTAATAATAGTAGTTAGGGTAGTAGTAATATTTAAGGTAATCTATTCTTTAAGGGTTACTTTAGGGTTATATAAGGTATCCTTAACATAGGAGGTATATACCTGTATCTCCTATGTATTAGTATAGGCCTAGACTATAGTCTAGACCTATTTAAGAAGAGAAAGAGGGATAATTCTAGTAATAGTATTATATACTTTAGTTTCTAGGTTACCTACTAGTATTCTAGTTGATTCTACAGTAGGTTTATTGCTTTCGCTTTATATATACTAGCTGATTCTTACTAAGGGGTTATATTAGCTTTAGTCGAGGCTATACACTCTAGAATCGATAGCTATTAGTAGTATATTAGTACTATTACTATAACCCTAATGTACTATTGAATTAGGGGTAATTTGCGTATAAGGATTCTAATTCTAGTGTTAGAATATATTTAGAGATAGATTAAGACTATAGTAAGTAGAAACTAGGAATTTTTAGAAAAAGTTGGATATATTATAACTTATAATAAAAATAAAATAAATTATTAATTTATAATTATATTATATTATAAAAAGATATAATAAAGATTTAAGTTAATAATTAAATTAAAATAATTAAAATAGGAAATATTCTATAATTAGATTATTATATTATATAAAGAATTAAATAAAAACTAATAAAACTTAACTATATATAATAAATATAATAGTATAATTATATAAAGAGTTTAAATAAGCTTATATAGTAAGACTTTTTAGATTTTATTTATAGAAAATATATAAACTTAACTTTATAAGAAGAATAACTATAAAATAAACTATTAAATCTCTAATAGTATAATAACTAAATACTAATAGATTACTTTAAAATATAAAGTATAATTTATATATTTATTAAAACCTTACACCTAGAAATAAAACTAAATCTAACTTATTAATTTTATTTTAAGCTTAGGAATTCTCTTAAGAGAAGAATTAATTATTTTAAAGTAAAATTACTATTTATAAGAATAATTATAAATAAAGCTAAAAAACTATAATTATATATTAAGTAGAATAATAACTATTTATATAATAATAGTTAAAAGTATATAAAATCTAGAATTATATAAAAAGATCTTTATAAGGTATTATAATCTTACTTATAAAAGTAAAACTTAAATTATTAATAGTAAAAAAGAATAATATTTAACTTTAAAAGAATATTAAGTAAATTATATAATAATTAATAGAAAGATTAATAAATATTTAGTAAGAAAACTAAAGATTTAAATATAATAAATTACTTTAATTATAAGAAGAATAACTATTATATTTATTATAATAAAAGGATATTTCTTATAAATTAAAATACTAATAAGTTAATAGTATAAATATAATTTATTAGTAGTTAAATAAAGGAAATTTACTTATTAGGAAATAATTAAATATTAATATCTAAGAAAAGATATTAATATTAAAACCTAAGATAATACCTATTAGGTAAACTATCTAAGGAAAAATAATTATTATATAAATATATACTAAGTAAAAGATTTATATAAATATAAATATCTATATATAAGTTAATATTATTAGTATAAGACTTATAAGAGAACTAAGACTTAAAAGCTTAAATAATTAAAAGATGTTTAAATTAACTAGCTTTAATAAGACTATTACCTTAGTACCTTAAGTTTACTAATTAATATTCTTTTTAATTAACTCCTAAAGATACCTTTAGAAGATCTAGTAATTATTTACTAAAGTACTATAACTAAAAGATATAAGTAACTTTCTCTTATTCTTTAATTCTATAGAAAAGAAAGATATTCTAATTAATACTTAAATATATTTATAAAGCTATAAGTTAATTATCTTAATAAACTTAAATAACTTTATAAAGGATATTATAGAGAATAGTAAGAGAGCTTTTATAATATATATATATAGTATTTTATCTCTAGATAAATAGCTAATAGGTATTCTTAGAGAAACTATAAAGAAAAGCCTAAGAATCTTTCTACTTAAGCTTAAGAAACTAAGTAAAACATTTAGTAAAATTATAGCTAAGAATATCTTGATCCTAGAAGAGATAAAATATACTATTAATATCTAAAAGGGAAAAGAACTTTCTTATAAACTATTATATTCTATTAATAGAAAGTAAGTAAAAGTCTTATATAAATATATTATAAAGTATATTATAAGTAGTTAAATATAGCTATTAATAAGCTAAGTAAAAGTACTAGTTTTATTTATTCTAAAGAAAGATAAGACTTTAAGGTTATATATAGATTATTAAGAGTTAAATACTATTACTATTAAGAATTAATATTTACTTTCTTTAATTAAAGACTTATTAGACTATCTTAGTAAAACTAAATAGATTATAAAGATTAACTTATAAGATACTTATTATTAAACTTATATTAAGCTTAATAACTATTAAGGATAGTATTTATAATAAAGAGTAAAAAGATAAGATAAACTACTAAATTTATTAGAGTTAATAAACTTTAACTATCTCTAATATATTATATAATATTATATAAGTATAGCTTTTCATAGTACTAATAGTACTATATAAATACTATATAGGGTATTATTATACACTAAAGTATCATTAACACTATAACACTAGAAGTAGAGCCATAAGGCACTACAGTCTCAGAGTAACTATACTAATCAAGTATCACTAGTATATTACCCTACTTTAGACGACTAGAGTAGAAAGGGATAAGAAGGAGCTTAGATAACTAGGAAGAATAAGGAGGTCAGAGATTAATATACATTATAGTACTATTACACCTTTACCACAGTAACCTTATAGTAATCTAGTAGTCTATCTTACCTCTTTACTCCCTACTGTAAATACTATCCTTAATAAGTTAATCTCTCTAAACCTATAGGTATAGTAGACTATTAAGGAAGATAACTACTACTAATAACCCTCCTAGTATACTATCTACCTCTTTAGGTTTATACCTAATAAGTAGTAAAGACCCTATAATTTTATAGACCTAAGATAGGTAATCTAAGAGTTAGATATTACTATTAAACCCCTTATTTAACTATAATTCTAACCCTCCCTCTAAATATAATAATATTCTTATAGAAGAGGTAGAGTTAAACTTTTATATTAAGACCCTATAGACCTTATAGTAAATTAGCTATAAGAGATACTAGCTTAAGCTAACTACTACTAGAATTACCCCTAACTTTAACTCTAATAGTAAGCTATAACCTATAAAGTAAACTTACTATAAATATAATATAAACATACAGTAGACCCCTAACTATAATATTAGTAAGCTTATCTTAAAGACCCCTTGTTATAGTATAAAGTCTTAGACTGAATTAAGGATCTATCTTACTAATCTTAATAGCTAATTCCTTTTATATCCCTTGAGCTTCTATATAGACCTACTAAAGGTTCTACTTACTAGTAGCTATCTTAAAGGATTAGTTAAGCTATATTAGACTAGCTTCCTTAATAATAATTAACAAGGTTAAATTAATAAGGTTATATAGAATAATTATCTTACTTAGGTCAAAGGGACTATTAATAATAACTCTACCTAATACCTTAAGATAACTATAAAGCTAGCATACTACTATATAAAGCTAGGTTAGACTATTAGGAACTTCCTTAACTACTATAAAGCCCTAGAAGCTAAGCTCCTAGAATAGTTACCTGATTCCTACTGAGTCTACTTAGTGATTTATTAACTTATACCTATACTATAAACCTAGATAGTTAGCTATAAGATCCCTTTAACTTAGTAGAAATTCATTAGCTCAGTTACCTAAGTAGAGACTATTCTTAGAAGACCTAACCCTAGCTATTATAATATAAACTTATTACCTACTTTAAGTACTACCCTAAATACTAATCCTACTAATATCCTAGTAACTTTATATATACCTAGCTAGTCCTATAGAGGCCTAATTATATACTATAAGTATAAAGAAGAAGGATATATCTTAACTAAATGTCTAAGAGATAACTATATAATATACAAAAGTAACTATTATACTATAAATTAGTACCTACTTAGCTATAATACTACTATACCTACAATAGCCCCTAATAATATTTAAGTTATAAGCCTAGGAACCTAATAGGGGTCTAACTAGACCCTATCCCTATTAATACATTAGACTATTAGAACCTAATTATATATAAGGGGCTAGTAGAAAAGACTAGAGGGAGATACCTTAGCTAATATAGGGGCTAAAGTAAACTTCCTTTACCCTTACTACTTAACTACTACTGAATAGAAGCTTATTAAACCTAGTAAGGTCCAAATTAAAGGAGTTAACAGTAAAGTCCTAGAGAATCAAGGAACCCTCTAATAGCTAGTAATAATCTATAATAGTATAAAGAAGGTAAGGATATATAAAGTCTACTTCTATATTACTATGATCTACTAGTATAGAGCTATCCTTAGAGACTCTTGGTTTTATAATGTAGAACCCTAAGTCCTTAAGTAGAAAATAAAGACTTAGAGATATAGTATACTATAAAGTAATATTAAAGTTATTATAAAGAAGAAGGGGATATATAGAGCTACTAAAGAATATATTACTACCCTTATAATTACTAGTAATCTATTAGATATACTTATCCCTATAATACTAAAAGGGACTATAGAGGAGTTACTATAACCTAGTAATAAGAAGCTAGTAACTAACTACCTAGAACTCTACCTAGAATTTAGAGATATCTTTAAGATAGAAAAAGTAGATCCCCTAATACTTAAAGGATAAATATATACTATTAATATAGAGGAAGGTAAAATACTACTATAAGGACCTATCTATAGTCTTACTACAAAGGAGCTAAAAGTCCTCTAGGCTTACCTTACTAATATATTAGTAAAAGGTTAGATTAGATAGTCTATTAGTCTAGCTAGGGCCCTAATCCTATTTGTCCCTAAGAAAGGAGGTAAGCTATACCTTTGTATTAACTATTATAGTCTTAATAAGATTACTAGGAAGGATAAGGCTTCTTTACCTCTAATCTATAAGATCCTAGATTAGCTTAGTAAGGTATAGATCTTTATAAAGCTAGACTTAAAGGATATATACTACTAGCTATATATCTATAAGGGAGATAAATAGAAGATAGCTTTCTACTACTACTATAGTTACTTTAAATACTTAGTTATACCCTTTAGACTAGTTAATACCCTAGTAATATTCTAAGAATATATTAATAATATCCTTATAGAGCTAATAGATATAATCTATATTATTTATCTAGATAATATCCTAATATATAGTAGTAATCCTAGTAAGTACTTATAGTATATCTATAATATCTTTACCTAGCTATAAGCTACTAGCCTATATACTAATCCTAAGAAATATAAATTTAACCTCTAATATATAAACTTCCTAGGGTTTATAGTAAGTACTAAAGGAATCTATATAGAACTAGAATATATTAAGTATATTATAAAGTAGCTACTACCTTACTATATAAAGGATATCTAGATTTTCCTAGGATTTATAGGATTTTATTAACGCTTTGTTAAGAATTATAGTAAAATTATAGCCCTTCTTATAGACCTACTATATAATAATAATAAAAGAACCTTCTAGCTAGATTATTATAAGTCTAATATGTTTAAGTAGTTAAAATAGGTATTCTTAGAGGAGCCTATTCTTACCTACTTTAACCTTAGTATACCTTTAAGGATTAAGATAGATATATTAGGATATACTATTAGTATAGTCCTATTGTAGCTATAGTAAGGCTATTAGTACCCTATTGTATATATATTATATAAGCTAATAGGAGTAGAATTATAATATTTAACCCTTAATTCTAAGCTTCTAGCTATTAAGGAGGCCTTTTACACTTAGAGGTACTATTTAGCCTATATAGATACTTAGATTAAGGTTCTAATAGACTATTTAAATTATTAATACCTTATAATAAAGCTAAAGCTATTATCTAAGTAGGTTACTATACTTAATAACCTTTACCCTTTTAACTTTAAGATTATCTATTAGCCTAGAGTAAAGAACCTAATAAATAGTCTATTAAGGTAGCCTAATTACTTTAATAAGGAAGTAGTAGATAGGGCTTAGATAGTTACTTTACTACTATTTCTTAGTAGATTTAAAGCTAAAAGGTAGAAGAATAGTAGTAAGATAGCTCTTAAAGTAAGCCCTAACTGTAAAATACTAGATATAAGTTTTACTTTTAATACTAGAGAGTAGTATAGTAGTAGTATAATAGCTCCTAAAGTAAGCTCTAACTATAGATTACTAGTTACTTAGGTAGATAATCCTCTTAGAGGAGGTAAATCTACCTATGGTTTTATATTAGTATATATAGTAGTAATCTTATAGAGCCCTAGAGGTAGTCTTATAGTAAGGTTAGTAGACCTTTACCTTAAGAGAGCTAATAAGCTAGGAATAGAGATTTCCTTAGCTATAGCTATATAAAATACTTAAGAAGTAGATTCCTTTTATTAGGAGAAGTTATAGATAATTTACTATAAGACTATAGTAAAGAAGCCTATAAAGAAGTAAGGGGCTAAATAGTCTATTAGTAAGAATAGCCTACTTTATTATAGCTAAAGGATCTATATTCCCCCTAGTATATATATAGAATTATTAATACTAATATATAATAATCCTACTATAGGATACTAGGGAGTTAGTAAGAGTCTTAGAAGGCTATAGGTATAGTACTACTAGCCCTTAATAAAGAAGGATATAAAAGATTATATTTAGATCTATATAACTTACTAGTAGACTAAGCCCTAGCTATATTAACCTTATAGCTATCTTACTTTACTCCTAGTACTAATTTAACTATAAGAAGAAATCTTAATAGACTTTATTACTAACTTACCCCCTATTATATAGGAAAAAGGCTATATTTCTAATAGTATCTTAGTTATTATTAACTAATTTATAAAATACTCCTTATTTATACTAACTTTAAAGTAACTTACTACTAAAGGACTAGTAACTTTATTCCTTAAGAGAGTCTTCTAAGACTATAGATTACCTAAAGGGATTATTACTAATTATAGCTCCCTCTTTACATCTAAGTACTAGAGAACATTCTATAACCTACTTATAACTAAGTAGCTACTTAGTACTATATTCTACCCCTAAATAGATAGTTAGATAGAGAGGCTTAATTAAACCCTTAAGTATTATATATAGTGTTTTTATAATTAGGAGTAGACTAATTAGATTAATATACTCCTATTAGCCTAGTATACCTATAATATGAGTAAGTACTTATCTATTGGTAAGAGCCTAGTAGAATACCTATAAGGATTTACCCCTTAAGGACTAGACTATATAGAGGAACCCTTACTAATAGTTAGTACCCTAGCTGAGTTATAAAGTATCCTACTTTACTAGTATTATAAAGTAATATAGAAGCTACTTAGTAATATTTATAAATATTAGGCTACCTAGTATAACTATAAGAGAGAACTAATATTATTTAATATAGGAGACTTAGTCCTACTATCTATAAAGAATATTAAGATCTAGTAACCTAGTAAGAAGTTAGTAGATAAGTATATAGGACCCTACTAGATAACTAGATATATTAGAGACTATTATCTTACCTATAAGCTTAAGCTTCTACTATAATTATAGATATATAATATCTTCTATATCTTAAACCTAGAGAAATAGAAGGGTAATAAACTAGAAGTAATATAGTAGTAAGATAACCCCTTTATTACTAATAATATCTATATTATTAAATATATTATTATATATAAAGGATCTAAGAGTAACTAGTAATATCTTATTAAATAGGAAGGCTATAATAATATAGAGAGTTTATAGGTTAGCTATAAAGACTTTATAGATAAGAACTTTATTATAGAGTATAAGTAGTAAATTTATAGTAAGATAATAAGGTAATAGGTCTAATATATAAATTAGATTAATTCTAAAAAATACCTAAAGGGTAGGGAGAAAATATACTAGCTACCCTTAGTTATACTAGACTAGGTTAAGAACTCTAAAAAATAATTAGTAAACCTACTATATACTACTAGTAGCCCCCTAGTAATACCCCCTATTACTCCTCCTTATTATTATTAATAGCTAGGTTAAGATCCTAAGGGACTAAGTTAGGCCCTATATAAAGTAGTAGTAAGACTATACTAGAGATACTATAGCCTAGGTTCTCTATAATATTATAGAGGGTATTAGTAATATCTAGCTATACCTATAGCTAGGTTAGCTCTAGGAGCTATATATATACTACTACCTTACTAGTAGTATAGGTAGTAGTAGTAGTAGTATTAGTAGTAGTAGTATAAGCCTAGGTATTCTTATTACTAAACTTAAGCTAGTAAAGTAGATATAAGGTAAGGATATATATAGCTTATATAGCCTAAACCCTAGTAAGTTAATAGTAAAAGTATAAGAGGACTAATAAATAACTTACTATAAGGTCCTAGTACTTAGCCTTAGTCTCTAGGAGACTCTTACTAGTAAGTACTATAAAGAGTTAAGCTAAAACTAGCTAATTAGTATAAATAAGCTAAGTTATAGTAAGTTAGCTATACTATAGGTATAAGTAAGTAAAGGGTAAAGTAACTTACTAGCTTATATAGCTTCCTATTCTTTATATAATAGGTATACTTAGAAGAGGTAGCTATACTAAGGAGTTAGTAGGTAGACTACTAGTAAAGTTATAGTAAACTTATAGCTAGAGATAGGAGTATAAGAGGTTAAAGCCTCTATAGTAGTATTACTACCCTTAGTTTAGATAGTCTTCCCTAGATACTAGTAGGTAGTAGTATTAAGGTAATAGTAGTAGTAGCTAAGTTATATAATATTAGTAGTAAACTAGGAAAGCTACTAGAGGTATAGGAGACTTATAGAGATATTATAAGAGATTAAGAGAGAGAGAGAGAGAGAGAGAGAAACTATAGCTTATTAGTAGTAATCTTATAGTAAAGCTAGCCTTAGAGCTAGGCTAGAAAGTTACCTATAAAGATAGTAATAGTAATAATAAAGGAAGGAAAAGTAGGGAAATTAGGGACTAGCTAAGTCTTTAAATACCCTATAAACCTATAGCTAGTTAGCTATAACTAATAGTAATAAATATAGCTTAAATAATAATCCTATTTATAGCTACTATATTATAATTATTCTAACCTAATTTAGTAATAGAAATATAATACTACTATTTATAACCTAATAGATAGCCTGATCTAGTAAGTAGAAAAACAATACTACTATTTATAACTAAATGTATATCTTACTTCTAGCTTAGTTAGAGTAACCTTACTACCTATTTCAGTAATAGCTAGAGACTAGGAATAATACTCTAATTATTAATATTATTACTAAGATCCCTATAACTACTTATAGCTAGGTTAGCTCTACCTTACTACTAAATTAAGTAAAGCTACTAGATTAAGAATAAATACTATATTAATTAATATTATTACTAAATTCCTCTATAGCTACTTATAATTAAGTGATTTCAGCTTAGTAGCCTAGTTAGGCTTAGCTAATAAACTTAGACTAAATATACTATAGGACTATATTATACCTAGTATCTCTATGACTAATTATAGCTAGGTTAGTACTATTTTACTACCTAATTAGGTAACTATAATAAGCTAAGGAATAATATAATAGTTATATATTAGTTATTAGTAATTCGCTGATAACTACATTCACAGCTACCTTACTAGAAGATTAAAAGCCTAAGGATAAGCCTTTGTAAGTAGGGAGGCCCTATTATACGCTAAAGTGTTATTAGCACTATAGTGCTAGAAGCAAAGCTATAAGGCACTATTATCACACACCAAAGTGTTATTAACACTATAATACCAGAAGCAGAGCTATAAGGCACTACAGTCTTAGAGCAGAAGCAATAGAGCCACTATAGTCTTAGAGCGATTACACTGATTAGGTATTACTAGTGTATATTACCCTACTTTAGACGACTAGAGTAGAAAGGAATAAAAGGAGCTTAGATAACTAGGAAGAATAGGGAGATTAGAGATTAATATATATTATAGTACTATTATACCTTTACTATAGTAACCTTATAGTAATCTAGTAGTCTATCTTATCTCTTTACTCCCTACTATAAATACTATCCTTAATAAGTTAATCTCTCTAAACCTATAGGTATAATAGACTATTAAGGAAGATAACTACTACTAATAACCCTCCTAGTATACTACTTATCTCTTTAGGTTTATACCTAATAAGTAGTAGAAACTCTATAATTTTATAGACCTAAGATAGGTAACCTAAGAGTTAGATATTACTATTAAACTCCCTATTTAACTATAATCTTAACTCTCCCTCTAAGTATAATAATACTCTTATAGAAGAGGTAGAGCTAAACCTTTATATTAAGACCCTATAGATCTTATAGTAAATTAGCTATAAGAGATACTAGCTTAAGCTAACTACTACTAGAATTACCCCTAACTTTAACCCTAATAGTAAACTATAACTTATAAAGTAAACTTACTATAAATATAATATAAATATATAGTATACCCCTGACTATAATATTAGTAAGCTTATCTTAAAGACCCCCTATTATAGTATAAAGTCTTAGACTAAATTAAGGATCTATCTTACTAATCTTAATAGCTAATTCCTTTTGTATCCCTTAAGCTTTTATATAGACCTACTAAAGGTCCTACTTACTAGTAGCTATCTTAAAGGATTAGTTAAGCTACATTAGACTAGCTTCCTTAACAATAATCAACAAGGTTAAATCAATAAGATTATATAGAATGATTACCTTACTTAGGTCAAAGGGACTATTGATAATAACCCTACCTAATGCCTTAAAACAACTATAAAGCTAGTATGCTACTATATAAAGCTAGGCTAGACTGTTAGGAACTTCCTTAACTACTATAAAGCCCTAGAAGCTGAGCTCCTAGACTAGTTGCCTGATTCCTATTGAGTCTACTCAGTGATTTATTAACTTACACCTATACTATAAACCTAGGTAGTTAGTTATAAGATCCCTTCTACTTAGTAGAAGTTTATTAGCTTAGTCACCTAAGTAGAAACCATCCTTAGAAGACCTAACCCTAGTAATATATACTTATTACCTACTTTAAGTACTACCCTAAATACTAACCCTACTAATACCCTAGCAGCTATATAGGTATCTTACTAGCCCTATAGAGGTATTATTATATACTATAAGTACAGAGAAGAAGGATATATCTTAATAAAGTACTTTAAGCCTAATTATAAGATATATAAGAGTAACTATTATACTATAAACTAGTATCTAGCTAGCTATAACCCTACTATACCTATAATAGCTCTTAATAATATCTAATTCATAAGCTTTAGAACCTAATAGGGGTCTAACTAGACCCTATCCCTACTAACACATTAGACTATTAGAACCTAGATATATATAAGGGGCTAGTAGAAAAGACTAGAGGGGAATATCTTAGTAGATATAGGGGCTAAAGTAAACTTCCTTTACCCTTACTACTTAACTACTACTGAATAGAAGCTTATTGAACCTAGTAAGGTCTAGATCGAAGGAGTTAACTAAGAAGTCCTTAAGAACTAAGGAACCCTCTAATAACTTATAATAGTCTATAATAGTATAAGGAAGGTAAAGATATATAAAGTCTACTTCTATATTACTATAATCTACTAGTATAGAGTGATCTTTAGAGACCCTTAGTTTTATAATATAAAACCCTAAGTCTTTAAGTAGAAAATAAAGACTTAGAGGTATAGTATACTATAAAGTGATATTAAGGTTATTATAAAGAAGAAGGGAATATATAAGGCTACTAAAGAATATATTATTACCCTTATAATTACTAGTAACCTATTAGATATACTTACCCCTATAATACTAAAAGGAACTACTAAAGAGTTATAGTAATCTAGCAATAAGAAGCTAGTAACTAACTACCTAGAACTCTACCTAGAATTCAGAGATATCTTTAAGATAGAGAAAGTAGATCCTCTAACACTTAAAGGATAAATATATACTATTAATACAGAGGAAGGCAAAATACTACTATAGGGACCTATTTATAGTCTTACTATAAAGGAGCTAGAAGTCCTCTGGGCTTACCTTACTAATATATTAGTGAAAGGTTAGATTAGATAGTCTATTAGCCTAGCTAGGGCCCTAATCCTATTTGTCCCTAAGAAAGGAGGTAAGCTATACCTTTGTATTAACTATTATAGTCTTAATAAGATTACCAGGAAGGATAAGGCTCCTTTACCTCTGATCTATAAGATCCTAGATTAGCTTAGTAAGGTATAGATCTTTATAAAGCTAGACTTAAAGGATATATACTACTAGCTATGTATTTATAAGGGAGACAAATAGAAGATAGCTTTCTACTACTACTATAGTTACTTTGAATACTTAGTTATACCCTTTGGACTAGTTAATGCCCTAGTAATATTCTAAGAATATATTAATAATATCCTTATAGAGCTAATAGATATTATCTATATTATCTATCTGGATAATATCCTAATATATAGTAGTAATCCTAGTAAGTACTTATAGTATATCTATAATATCCTTACCTAGCTATAAGCTGCTAGCCTATATACTAATCCTAAGAAATATGAATTTAACCTTTAATATATAGGCTTCCTAGGGTTTATTATAAGCACTAAAGGAATCTATATAGAACTAGAATATATTAAGTGTATTATAAAGTAGCTGCTATCTTACTGTATAAAGGATATCTAGATTTTCCTAGGATTTATAGGATTTTACTAATACTTTATTAAAAATTATAGTAGAATTATAGCCCCTCTTATAGACCTACTATATAGTAATAACAAGAGAACCTTCCAGCTAGATCACTATAAGTCTAATGTATTTAAGTAGTTAAAATAGGTATTCTTAGAGGAACTTATCCTTACCTACTTTAACCCTAGTATAACTTTAAGGATTAAGATAGATATATTAGAATATACTATTAGTATAGTCCTATTATAGCTATAGTGAGGCTACTAGCACCCTATTGCATATATGTTATATAAGCTAATAGGAGTAGAATTATAATATTTAACCCCTAATTCTAAGCTTCTAGCTATCAAGGAGGCCTTTTGCACTTAGAGGCACTATTTAGCCTATATAGATACTAAGATTAAGGTTCTAATAGACTATTTGAATTATTAATATCTTATAATAAAGCTAAAGCTATTATCTAAGTAGGTTATTATACTTAATAACCTTTACCCCTTTAACTTTAAGATTATCTATTAGCCTAGAGTAAAGAACCTAGTAGATAGTCTATTAAGGTAACCTAACCACTTTAATAAGGAAGTAGTAGATAGGGCTTAGATAGCTACTTTACTACTATTTCTTAGTAGATTTAAAGCTAAAAAGTAGGAGAATAGTAGTAAGATAGCTCCTAAAGTAGGCCCTAACTATAAAATACTAGATATAAGTTTTACTTTTAATACTAGAGAGTAGTATAATAGTAGTATA